>JAQQTN010000001.1:63787-86977 GCA_029379255.1 Theileria luwenshuni
ACGATGATTTTGGTGGATCCTCATGCTTAAATATTGAATTTGAAATGAGCTTATGTTTGAATTTTGAGCCCGAAGCGTTAGTTCTCGATGATGATGTAGATGATTTTAGGCTATTCGTTCTGTTTGTCCGAAAACTGAGCTTATCCGACTCCTTTGAGAGGCTTCTTGACACGGATTTAGATATTGGCATGATAGTTTGAATTTTTTGTCAAAATTGGGAATAATTTTAAATTACAATATATTTTTGGATCATAAAATTTAATCGAATGTATTATCTGTTCAAAAAGGGAAAAAATCATTGAATTTATCAGATTTATTTCAATTTCAATTACATGACAATAAAAAGTCCAAGTAAATTGTGAAATATGAAATATCTGATAAGTATACAGTGACTTAATATTTCAAAGCATTATTTAAGCTTTGATTAAATGCAGAAAGGGCCCATCCGTCTCCGATAAGGGCCTCCTTGAGTATTGTGTAGCCCACAGTATGCACTATAATTTATTTCAAGATATATCTCAATAAACACCTTTTTAAAAATCTTACAAATAAGTTAGTAAATTTTAATCCAGCTCATATCTCCTGTATCTAATATTTGTGGTCCAAAATCATCATGAATTTCCCATAATTTATGAGCAACCGTTTTTTGAGTTATATAATTCATTTTTGTTTTCAATTTTTGTTTAAACACAATTTTTTATTCATTTGAGATCAAAATGACATATAATTAGTATCTAATTCTACTTATTTTTGAACCTTCTGTTTGCCATTTTTATTGATGAATCATATACTCATTCTCATAAAATGTGTTGAAAAATTTGAACCAGAAATTATAATGTATATCTTATAATTATTAAAATTTTCTGTTTGATTTTAATATTTTGTTATAATTGGTAGTTTTTAAAATCACCTTTCAAATGTGAGAATGTCTACTAAGATACTGATTTATTAGATTGATACCGATCTATTAGACATACTGATATTTTTATTATTTAACGAATGTGTTAATTATTTATCTCTATAAATATTGGCAATGCTGATTCTATAGAATTAGATTATGTTAAAGTATTATATATCTATATAAGTATTTGATATTTTAAATTAATATAACTAAACAAAATTTCAAAGTAAAAAGAATTAAAATTTTTATCAAAATGAATAGTTACTATACATTCAATTATATATGGATGGGGAACTAACACTAATTTAGAGAATTTCAAACAAGTTTTTATTTTTTAAGTTTAATTTGTTATAAAATGGCACCAAAAGATAAAAACGCTCCTCCTGAGCCTAAGGTTCTCTTAGGAAGGTTGTTTATTTCTTTACTTAGTGTTTATAATCATACTTTAGGCTCAAGAATAACCTCAAACTCGGATTAGTCGGTCTTCCAAACGTCGGGAAGTCCACAACATTTAACTTGTTGTCTAAACAGTGCGTTCCAGCTGAAAATTTTCCATTTTGTACAATAAGTAAGTTTTACTGTATTTCACAAATTCTCAGACCCTCACGAGGCAGTTGTTTCAGGTTTCATTAATCCAATTAACAGCTTAAACTTTAGTACCTGATGATAGGTTCGATCACCTTTGCAAGGTTTTCGCACCGAAAAAGGAGATCTCTGCAACCGTTACCATTTTTGACATCGCAGGACTTGTTAGAGGAGCCCACAAGGGCGAGGGGTTGGGAAACGCCTTCCTATCACACATTGACGCAGTCGACGGGATCTTACACGTGGTAATTTCAATTTTGTATTTATTTCTCAGGTGAGGGCTTTCGAGGACGACGAGATTGTACACACTGACGGGGAAGTTAACCCCGTTAACGACCTGGATACCATCAACCAGGAGTTAATTCTGAAGGACTTAGACAAGTGCACCAAGGCAGTTCACGAGGTCGACAAGGTGTACCAGAGAAACATGAAAGTCAAGGCTAAGAAGGAGGAACTAGACACACTTCTCAAGGTCAAAGAACACCTTGAGGGCAACAAATGGATCAGTCAAGGAAGTTGGAAGACAAACGAAATACAGTACTTAAACGAATACAATTTCCTAACGGCAAAACCCATCGTATACCTAGTCAACCTTTCAGAGAACGACTTCGTAAGACAAAAGAACAAGTGGCTATCAAAAATAGCAAAATGGGTCCAGGAAAATAACCCAGGTCCAATAATTCCATACAGTGCACAGTTTGAGCAATCTCTGGAGGCCTTTCCTACGGAGGAGGCACGAAACAGTTATTTAAAGGTATTTTGTTACTTCTTAATTAATGTTATCATTAACTTAATGAATAATTAATTAATTAATTAATAAATAAATAAATAAATAACAACACTGTGTAGGATAAGAACTCGGCAAGTAGTAAGATCGGAAAGATCATCACCAGTGGGTATCACGAACTTCAGCTGATCCACTACTTCACCTGTGGTCCTGATGAAGTGAGGTGTTGGACGATCAGGAATGGGACTAAGGCTCCTCAAGCTGCAGGTACAATTGTTATTATGATTATATTATGTTTATTACAATTATGATAATTATTATAATTATGATTATAATGATAACTGTCATCATTATAATGATTATAATTATTGTTATTATTAAAAAAATTTCAGGAGTTATTCACTCGGATTTTGAGAGGGGATTCATATGTGCCGAGGTTTACAACTACCAGGACATCATAGAATTCGGTAAGTGCAAACATCTTAATTAAAATACTTTCAGGAAATGAAGCTGGTGTGAGGGCAAACGGCAAGTACCTCCAGAAGGGCAAGGACTACGTAGTCAACGACGGGGATATAATATTTTTTAAGTTCAACGTGACCGCCAGTAAAAAGTAGCTGGTGATCTCTTGCTATTTCTGTTTCTCTTTACCTCCCTTTCTCTCTAACTCTATATATAAAGATCGAAGGATTTATAAACTTGTAAATCAATTGTAGTAAATTTAATACACTTCTTTTTATTATATCTTCATAGTTTTAAAGTGCGATGGGTTATGATACATACTTGTGGAGGAAGCGTTTGTGGAACTCGCTCCTGACGACGTCATTCAGGAACCTGGAAGAAGTTATATAAAGGAAACTTACTGAGGCTTTGACTTTGACTCTGATTGGGGGTTCTTGAAGACGACGTCCTCGTCCCACCTTCGAGAACCTTTGGAGGGGTCCAGGAGAGGGTTTCTGCTGAGGAGCTTCTCCCGGTTCTCCTCAGACTTGAGTTCCTCCTCGAGTTCCTTCTGTCTTATCTCCTCCTTCTCCTTTTTGATCTTTTCCAACTCGCGAAGGAGAGCGGCTTCCTCGTCGTCCTGGTCTTCTACTTCCTTGTCCTCAACGTAGTCGTCCTCGTCCTCGGGAAAGGCGTTGACGTCGGTGTTGAGGAGCTTGGTGGCATCCTCAATCGTGAGAAAGTTTTTGGTGACTCCGACCTTGTCCTCTATGTAGTTCTTAGTCTTGTGAGCGGTTTCAGTTTCCTCTAGCTTCTCTTTAAGACGACGTTTAGTGTCACTGAGTTTCTGAGATTTAGAAGATCCCTCGGGAACATCGACATTGGTGGGAGCTCTGCGCTTAAGTTCCTTGTGAGCGGGTAGATCCTTGCTGGAAACAGCTAAGGTGGGTCCGCGGTCTAAATAAAATGATAAAAATTGGAGATACCTTCTAGTCCTACACCGATAGCATTGTGCCAGGTTGGTCTGTGAGCTGTCGACATTATTAAGAATCCATTTAAGAAAATATTAAAAAATTAAAAAGTAAAATTAAGAAATGAAAAAATAATTGAAATAAATTGAAATGATAATTTAAATGGCATAAGTATACTGGGGAAAGAATCTGAATTATAATCATTAAAAATTATCATAATTCACTTTTAATCTATATCGCATAACTTTTTTAATATAAAAATTAGATTTATTAAATTCAAATTGATTTTTATTAACAATTTGTAATTTGTACAGTATTATCTTATAAAATGTATCTCATACCTTAAAATCAGTACACTGACCATTACGATGGACAACAGATTTAAAAATACAGACTTCATATATCGAAAATTTTTTGGATATAAAAATGAGAAGGTAATTCGATCGTTTGATAATTAATCTTTAGAAAAAATCTTCATTCTCTAACAAAAATGTCGAGAAAAATAAGAATCTTCTGGAAAAGTCAAAGAAGGATGTAGAATACAGCTCAATCATACTTCCAAATGAGCCTGGTTACATAATTCCAGACCAAAATGAGAAGACTTACAAGATCACTCAGAGCAAGATTCTTTCCCTGGTTGATCAAGGAACTAAAAAGAAGGTATCTATCTTAAAGTATATTTAATATTAAAATAACAGGCATTAAATTTGACTTTACCATATGGACCATATAACGTTGATTTCTCTCCAAATGGGAGGTATATGCTCCTTTCAGGGGAGAAGGGGCAGTTGTCCCTGATCTGTATGCACACCTACAAGAACTACTTCGACATTTCAGTAAGTTCATGGAGATTCAAAGTTGTTAGGTTAAGGAGAAGATAAGGGACTCGAAAATTTTACACAATCACACAATGCTGGCAGTTGGTAGGTCCTTTAATGATCACAGTATTTAGCCCAGAAGAAGTACCTGCACATATACGATAACACGGGAGCTGAGGTTTACATCCTCAGAGATAGAATGGTAGGCTATAATCGTTCAAAGGTGTTTAGATGATATACAAACTGGAGTATCTGTACTACCACTACCTGCTTGTGTCAATCGGAGAGTTCGGGGAACTTTGGTAAGTGTTGTAATAAACATAGTTTTTCAGCTATCAAGATGTGTCGACAGGAGAATTGGTGGCAAGGCATGCAACTAAGAAGGGGCCTTGCAAAGTGATGTGTCAAAATAAGGAAAACGCAGTTATACATTTGGGTCATAATGACGGAATAGTGACACTTCATGTTCCTAATATGTCAAAGGTAATGAATTAATTCTTTATTTAATACTAAAATAGTCGTTAACTTTACTAGTATTAATATTAGTATTGGTATTAGTATTACTATTATTAATTGTTATATTAAAATAGACAATGATTATATATTTATTAGGAAGTTGTGAAGATGCTGGCACATAAAGGGCCGACAACGGCTTTATGTGTCCACAACAATTACATGGTTTCAGCAGGTTAGGTTTACACAAATTAATTCACTCCAGGATATGATGGGTACTGGAAGGTTTGGGATTTGAGAAATTACAAGGAGTGTGTTACTAGGAAGTATTTTGGGTCTAAACCTCCAACTTGTGCTGAACCGAGTCAGACGGGAATACTTTCACTCAATTTTGGAGGGAGATTGGAGTTTTACCAGAACGTTTTTAAGGAAGATAATAATCCAACGATATATCTGAAACACCAATTTTACTCACAAGAGATTAGATCTGTGGCATTTCAACCGTTTGAAGACATATGTGCGGTTGGAACTAAATACGGGATGTCGACACTTATAGTACCGGGAAGTGGATTCGCAAACTTTGATGCTCTAGAGCAGAATCCATATGAAACTGGAAAGATAGCAAAGGACAGAGAAGTGCAAAGATTGCTGGAAAAGCTTCCTCCAGACTCAATAACACTGAACACGCAACCGATAGGAAGTTACTCTAGGGATTTCGCAAATGTACAGCTTACAAACAAAGATCTTCTAAACGGAGTTAATAAGGATGGAGAAGATAAACCGGATCAAAAGAAGAAAAAGAAGAAGTCGAGAAAGAGAAGCGATAAATACTCAGCAAAATATAAGGTGAGAGAAATTTTAAAAAGTAAAATAAAATCATTTAGGCAATGAAATACAACAGAACGTTTATGAGAAGACAACAGGCAGTGGCGGATAGGATTAAGAGCATGAAAGAATCGGGAAAGAAGAAAGATCCAAGTGAAACGAAGGAAAAAATACTAAAGAAGATGAAAGTCAATGAGGTTGTGAAAGGGTCAGTAAAAGGAGCAGCATTGTCGAGATTTTACAAAGATACAGAATAAATATCTGAATAATAAATGTAATATGGGTTTTGTAAACTTATATGTGAATATATTACTTACACATTTGATTAATGTCGGGGGAGAAAAGAGGTTTGAAAAAACAAAAAATATTTTTAATTTTTGAAAATGGGAAATGAAGACGATGTTACGGTCAATAATCTGACATATCACCTGGTAAGTTAGAGTGGAATCCCTGAGATTTTAGAAAATGAGACTATTATGTTACACATTATGACTGATATGCAGAAAACAAAGTTGGAGGGCTGTTTCAGGTGGAATTTGCTCACAGAACTTCATAAAAAGGTAGAATCGATAGGAAATAATAGAGATGAGCTGACATCAATTAACTCGTGGCTGAAAAGTGAACTTGAGGCCCTGTTGAGTAGGAAAAACGAGGAGGATGAATCGCGTAGAGAGATGGTTATTGCACAGAGCATACTGGATTTAATATATATGAGGTCGAATTTCAGCCACAAGAACCAGGATGAGATATTTATATACACATCGCCATACGTGGCAGAAGGAGTGTTCCCACTTCAGAAGGGATCAGGAGTTAACAACAAAAACACATTCACACTAGGTAAAATGAAGCTATCTAACTTATTTTAGACGTTTGCTCAAACACTAAGTACTATAAGTGCAACAACGCCACCCCTAGTCTGGTGGATCACTCAATCAACTCCAAGATTCTCCGGTTCTCGAATCTTTTCGTGGACTTTTGTAGATCGAAAAACGTGAAAATGGAACTGAAACCGCTCAGAAATAACAGTGATGTAGGCCTTTAGTTCAATTATATTATATTTTTAGTCTGAAGTGACTGTTTACGGAATGATTGGATCGGAGGGGGAGTCCCAAATAGACCAACTTAACGTGACTCTGCAGGGTAAGACTATTGAGTTTAATTGTAATAGGGAGTACGACCATGGACATGGGACTGAAAGTTCAAGTTCAGAACCTGGTAATTTTATGATTGACACATTGTTTTCAGCACACATTAGACGAGTTTTGTCTGTTCCCAGGACAAATGGTAAGTTTTTGATACTTTAAATAACTAAAAATTCAGGCTGCAGTGACTGGAGTTTTCTACGAGGATAACTTTGGAATGAAATACATGGCCAGTGATATCAGTTAGTTAATTCTAATGTTATTACTAATAATATCATTATTAACAGGATGTGGAATTCCAGTGGAGAAGCCGCTTGTAACACTGGCATCGCAGAACAAGGTAGACACTTCTTACAATCTTTTCTAGTTCAGGAACGAAAACATACACATTGTGGCGTTCAGAGGTGCTCTCCTTACCGAAACTCTGGAACAGACTAGTTTTGGTATGCCTAATAATTTTTATCAACCAATTTAGTTGATATTTTCCAAAAGCTGAAAAGGGATAAACCGCATTTGGTCTTCATAGTTGGACCGTTTGTAACAGTTAATCAAATACCAGTAAGTCAATATTGGAATGAATTATTTTGCCTATATATGAACATATTTACTTATATTTATTACGTTATCCAGAATATTTATTTAACCCTGTTGTTATTTACTAACATTCAAAATTTTCAGATTGAGGGCCATGACCTGGGTAGACTGGGAGACCTCACCTTTCTGTACATTAAATTTCTAAAAGATTTATCAAACCTGGCCCAGGTATTCATTATAAGATTACAATTATCCAATAAATAATACTAACAAAAACAAAAATAAATTTCAATTTAGTTTGGGCCTCTGAAAACGACGAAATTTGTGGTAGTTCCACACTGCTATGACTGTAAGTGGAATGTTGACTTAATAGTTCAGTGTTACTGGGTTATCCACTTCCACAGCCACCGCTTAACTGTAAATCTACGTGGATTCACGAGAAATCATTTCCAGAAAATGTAAGTATTATATCTATTAAGACAAGCATTGACGGTGATATCAAAATTTGATTATTGATATTTACAATTGATTACTGATATTAACAGTTGATTATTGATTAGGTTATTTTCCTGTCGAACCCGGGATATCTGAGGGTTAATGGGATTCTGGTTGGAGTGACGTCGTGTGATCCGATATCGGGAATAAGTAGGAATAGAGATCTCAAATTATTTAGGGAAGAACATGGTGTGTAAGCCCGAGGAGAGGTCGACTAAGATGATATGTCAGCAGCTTCTTATGCAAAGGTCGTTCTTCCCATCCTATCCGGCATCTAAGCTGCCTGCGGAGTACGCGATAGACCACGGGAAGCTGCGAGAATTGGAGTTCGCCCAGGATATGATACCGGACGTGTTCGTGTTCTGCAGTGCCATGAAGGAGGAGCCATTTGTGGAATTCACAAACCAAAGGGCCTTCATAAGCCTCCACAACTCGAGTAAGCCGCCGAAGAAGGCGCTGATGACCTCGATCACGGAAATTTACATTACACCCAAAAAAACGGACCCGGAATCCGAGGGGTTACTGCTGGATCTCGACATTGAAAATAGAATCACACTCTCATATACATTTTTGAAGGAAGAATGAAAGAAAAGGGGTTTTCAACCTTAGAATTTTAAACTGATAAAATTATGTGTATTCATTATCTAGAATAACCAAACAGTTGTGGGAACTAGCCTTCCGGTTAAATTATATTTATAATTATTTATAATTAATTCGACTCGATGTCATTTCAATATCGCATCCTATGATTAGCCAGAAAATCATTTTATATTAATATTTTTCATACATCAACCTATTGATGTATCGTTCAAGTGTAACATATAGATTAAAGAAACAACCATAACCTTTTATTTTTAAAACAATAAGTACATGACGGAAAATGAGTCAAACGAAAACGAAAATAACAATGAAAAACAAGAAAACAGCCAACAGAATGAACAGCCATTAACCGGCCAGCCAAGCGAAGATGTAAAATCACACCCAGTTAACTCACTACCGCCCAGTTGTAGGAGAGTTAAACTGTACGAAATAGGATCTTCAACGGTGAGTGATATTTAAACAAATATTCTATATAATTTATGCGATTCGAGAATTGTGATAGCCTTGATCTAATAATTAAACGATCCTCTAAATCTAATGTTTTTGAGTTTGAAACCATTTTTAGGACACCTGGGTAGACAAAGGAACCGGTTACTGCTTCTTCGACGGAGATTTGGACTCAGAAAACCCCAAGCTTCTGGTGAGCCTGGAGCAGTATGGAATCAAGAGCGTTGTTTCAACCTATATAAAGGATAACTCAGATTATTCATCCCAAAATGGTGAGATAATTAGTTGTTGATGTGTTTGAGAATCCTCGATAACATTCTTGCAGATTCAATTATAATTTGGCACGAGGGAAGTGACACCAGGCTGTACAGAGCACTCTCATTTCAAAATGTGCTGGGCCATAACGCCTGCTGGTGAGTTAAATTAGTGAGGATAATAGCACATTCGTTTACACATTTGCTGAATACCGATTTAGGTCTTACATCCTCAATTTCGTTGACGAATCTAACATTCAGCCGGGGTCAGGGGTGGATGTGCATTCAGACCTGTCGCCAGGCTCGCAATATCGCATACTCCCAGTCCCCTCAGTAAACTCGATTCAAAAGCTGGAGACCACACTGGACACATTTGTAAGATTATATATTTAAATTAAAAATTAATTAAATTTAGTTGTCACAAAGTAACATTTCTGAGCTGCTGTACATGGACCTGTTGGACAAGAAGTGGCTGAAGGAGCTGTTTGAGCTCATGCACAAGTGCATTGAGGAGGAGGACCTGCACACGATATCGTCGATGTGCACGATACTGCTGAAGCTGGTGCTAAACTGGTGTGGGTCGCTGGAGCTGATGCAGATACTGGTGTCGGACGACATCTTCTTCGACCTCCTAAAGTCATTTGAATGTAAGTGTTGGTAAATAGTGGAAACCTAAAGTGACTGAAACTGATAAATAAACAGACGATTTGGACCTGATATCGCAGAACATAAGAATGGAGCACGTCAAGTTCTTTAAAAAGTTTGTAAGACACCATGAGGTGGTGGAGTTGAACAACACGTCCTTTTATCAGCTGATTCACACGAACTACAGAATCAACTACCTGAAGGACGTGATACTGCCGAGGCACCTGGATGAGTTTTCGATACAGAGAATAAACTCGACTGTTTACACCAACATGACGGAGATAATGAACATAATCCTGACAGAGGAAAACAACTTTTTTCTGAACTTAAAAGGGAAGCTGTCGACAAACTATATGGCCGCACTGTTCCTGAGGGAGCTCTTATTGGTGACGAGATCGAGTAACCTGGTGTCGCAAGCAGACAGGAACTCACTGATCCTGATGGTTAGAAACTTTCAGCTGCTAAACGAGTTGAACGGGTACCTAGATGACACGTCAGAGGCCTGTAAAATGTACAAGGAAACGCTGCTGCCAATGAACCAACAGTCGGAGGAGTACTACAGAAACATTAAAAATATATTATCGAAAAAAGAAAGACAAAATTTGAATTTTAATGGTGTAAAAAAGGAAGAAAATAAAGGACAACATAAGGTTAAAGTGGAAGAAGATGTTGATTCAGGGACGAAATACGAAGAGAATGGAATTAATAGAGATGAGTACAGGCCGAATTTACTGTGCACGAGTAGGCATAAGCTGATAGACCCTCTGAGTTTGGTTGTGGAGATATTCCACATATGCCAAGACATATTCCCGGCAATAGTCAGGTCAGCAGTGTTTGTAGATTCAGAGAGATACGGGGAACCTAAATTATTGATAGGATTCTGTAACATATTGTTGAATGTGCCTAATGAAGGATTGCAGTCACAAATGAGGGAGATTATAGCTAGACTTTTGGACCCTAAGAACATGGATTTGCCGGAAAAGGATGAAATATGTAACATTTTCTACGATAAAGGGGTGTTGGATTACCTGATGCACTACCTAACGTACTCGACAACACCGTCAGAAATAGTGCCAAATAAGACAGACTACCCATATAGATATAAAGATAAAAACGAAGGAAATGGAAATGGAAGTAAAAATGGTAATGACTTCAACAATGATACGGAAGATTTGGAAACGAAAGATTCGAGTGAGTTGGAGTCTATGAAGACACTGGAATATGAGTTGGAAGAACAACAAGAAGGAAGGAATAGTGATAGTAATGAAGGTGTTAAAGGTCTTAAAGATCGAGAAGATTGTAATTTTAAAAAAAATGATAAAGAATCATTAAGATTAGGCAAGGATAGGAATGAGGTTGACAATAAGGAGGATTGTTACAATTATTTGAATGAAAAGGAGGAAGGAGTAAATTTAAAATTAGAAAAAAAAGAAGAAAAATTTAAAGAAGATTATGCTAAACGAGGGGTTAAAAGGGAGAGGGAAGAAGGAGATGTCGAAGAGGATCAAGAACGAGAACGAGAACAAGATGTTCGTCATTCGAGTAAAAAGGAAGATTTAGAATTTTATAAAGAGAATCATTATGAAGTGGACCCGAAGAAGTACAAGAACTCAGATTATATGGAGATGATGGTAAACGCAAAGCTTAACATTATGGAGATACTGTCGTTGTGTGCGAGAGAGCATAAGCACAGGTTTAAGTTGAGGGTTCAGTCACATAAGATACCGTTGAAAGTGATAAAGTCGTCGATGAATCCATACGATAAATTCCTAGTAGTGGGATCGATCAAGTTTATAAAAGTGTGCATACAAATGAAGGTGGGTTTTAAGTTGATAATTGTATCTGTTGTTTTGTTGTGAATTAGTTAGTTGTTAGTTGTTGATAATTAGTTATTTTGTACGGATCTAGTTATTTATTACAATTATTTGTTACTGTTTATTTTTTAGTTATTGTGTATTAATTACAAGTTACTAATCAATAAATCACTAATTACTAATCAATGAAATATTAAGTAAAATTGAATTAACAATTACAAAATTAATTAATAATTATTTATTTTAGGACAAATTGGTGAATAAGCATATAGTGAGGTATAACCTGCTGAGGTACATACTTTGGATACTGATGTACAAAGTGGATAGGCACAATAATAACGGGTCAGTGTTGGAGAGTGTGTGCTTGTCGCTGTTGGCGACGATAGAGTCGGTGGGAACGGACGCGCTGATCATATATCTGTTTGAGGACACATACTGTCTGAACATCGCAAATAAATTTAAAAGATATAACTCGTGTTACAACCTTCTGTTTACAAACCTGCAAAGGATATATAATACGATAAACAATCAGACGAGTTTTGATGAAAATAAGTGGTTTGAAGAAGAAGATGAGGAGGAGGAAGAAGCAGGAGTTGGAAGTAAGAATAAACTGATGCAGGAACCAATGATACAAGAAAATCTGATAAACCTGTATAACTCATCGACTGGGAAGAGGGGACTATCAGAAGAAGATAGTGGAGACGATAAGTGGATAATGAACAAAAAACCAAGTACAGGTACAACAGTTATTCAGCAAATACATTAATTATCAAATTTATTGATTGATTAATGATAACAAATATCATTAATCAATCTATTAAATTAAATAATTTAATACATAATTAAAAGATTTAGATGGGAATGATTCTCTATTGGACAGTAATAACGTTAATAAGAAGATAACAGTCAAACTAAAGATAAAAGGTGAGAACACATTTAACTAAAATTGGTCTTAATAAATTATATTAGACATATTGATGCTAAAATTATAATATTGATAGTAATAAAATAATATTTAGAGGAAAAATCTATCGCAGATGAGTTCATGTTGGACACAGAGGAATCCGACACTATAAATTAAATAAACATAATATAACAATCAGTATATGTATGTGTAATTATGTATGGACGGTTTAGAATTTTACTTCCTTGTGCCAAATCCGGAGAAGAAATACGATTTAACGGGGTTTCGGTTCTCAGAATCTCAACCGGATGAACAAATAGAAGATTGTACATTAGATAATGAGAATTTCTTAGAAGAATCCACAGTAATATCGGGGTTATCGGAATTATCTAACGTTCCGAGGGATAAAATACGATCTCTGTTGAGAGGAGAGGTTGATATCTCTGAGATTCCTGAGTTCGACCACACGGTAAGACCAAAATCATTTTAAAATTATCAGTCGGTGATTCATGAAAGAGATAGAGTTAAAGTGGACGATTATTACTATTATAAGCTTCAAAATGGGTAACCATTCCATGTTTTAACAGTTCTAGGGTGTTCATCTTTGGACTGGATACGACTCACGACCTTATCCAGTCGATGCAGGGGGAAAAATCCCCTCCAGGGTTGAAGGTGGAGTTTGACCCGGGTCTGCTTTCAAACATATGTACTCAATCGAGGGGAAAGAGGAGGAGGAACAAGGATTTTAATGTATCAAAAGTGTGTGAAATCAGTAAAGGTGATAAAAACTATTCGGTACACATTCCTAAGGAACTTTCAAAATGTAAGTTGATTCTTATTATTTCTGATCAGACGAGGTGATTGAAATCAATTCTCGGCTTACCCAGGAACCGGAGTTGCTTGGTACAAAGGTAGGTTTTAGTCTAATCAGTTCGCTAGGAAGGTTGGCTGGCCATCTTGTTGGACAAGGATAAGACCATAATGAATCCCAAAGATGTGAAAAAAAGGAAAAAATGCCACAAGAAATCTTTTAAAAAGTAATGTATTTTTAGTGTGTTTACATCTAAGGTGAAGGTAAACGGGTCGATTGGTGGTATTGGTGTTGGAAATTAGTTAGAAATATTTACTATCATCAGATTAGGGATTGCATTACATTTTGTTAAAAAAGGGAAAAAAGAGACTTGGGAAGAGTCATTTCGTAGTGCCGCTTGAACTTGCGATAGATCTTGTTGTCCTTGGTGATGTGGTCG
Organism: Theileria luwenshuni; assembly: GCA_029379255.1. Lineage (NCBI taxonomy): Eukaryota > Apicomplexa > Aconoidasida > Piroplasmida > Theileriidae > Theileria > Theileria luwenshuni. The sequence goes on from JAQQTN010000001.1 coordinate 77,594, forward strand.
AAGACGCCGTCGTTGAGAATCATGCTAAACTCGTCCTTCTTGTGCTCCTTCAAGATGTCGTAGGCGATAAGCTGCAGCTCTATGGCCTCGATGGAAATGATCCGTTGGACGCAAGATTGAAGCACGTAGAAGGCCATGAGAACCAGTTCAAGTGAGAACAAAAGAACGATGAGAAGAAAGTCCTCACCGCCCATAACTGTTAGAAAGACACAAAACATCCTAAAAAGGAAAGTAACAAAGAGCTTCCTCTTGTGAATTACAAAAAGGCCGTAGTGGAGTCGTGAGGCCTTGATAAGGTTTGGTCCGACCAGAAGAGAGTAACTGGAATGAGAAGAGCACATCTCCTTAGAGTTGATAAAGAGAGCGAATGATGATAGGTTTACATGACAGATTTCATCATTGCTCACCATTTCTATATTAAGGTTAATAAGGTAGAAATAAAGGACCGTAATAAGATAATAACTTACTGGTCGTAACATCCTGAATGTTCTTTTTAAATAAGAGGTTCTCGTGGATCTTGAGATTGCTCTTGTTGAAAGTTGAAGGGTTTATGTAGTAAATGTTCTTTTTGCCCAGAAAGACACAGAGAAGGGGGTAAAGGTTAATTAGAAGATTGGTAAACTAAAAAATCATGTAAGATGGAAATAAAATGGGATAATGATAATAATGATAAGGATGATTAAAATACAATAAATATATAATAATTAAAATAAAGAAAATATAATATTTGTAAAGTACCGGTTTGATTGCCAAGAGGATGAAAATGTAGTGAATGGGCTTCCCAAAAAAGTATCGAGAAAGAAGGTGGAGAATCTTGAGAGATTTCACAGAGTAAGAAAGGATTATAATTGAATATGAGAATGAAACTAATCTAATAAAAAGGAATAAAGTAAGGTAAATAGTTTCAAAAAATGATCCAAGAATAATCCAAATGAAAAAAATAAGGATGCAAGAAACCAATACCAGTTCGAAGCAATGTCGGAAAGTTAGATGGGCGGAAGAAACAAACATCTTCTCGAGTTTAGTAAAACTGAACATTTCAACGGCATAATCAATGTTATTCTCCTGTAAAATTAGAAGTTAATGATAATGTTATGAATTGGGTAGTATTATCAAATAGTTATAACAAATAGATGATGTAACTAATAAAGTTAATAACTAGATAGAATAACTAAGTCGATAATTAAATGGATACCCTGGTTATTTTTAGTAAAAGAATTATTAAAATAAACTTAGACAAAGAAAAAATGAATTGAGGAAGAGATAGGAGAATGTTGAACAGACTTGAAAAGTTTAAGTCATTATCGAGGTAGTGACAGAGTTCACTGTTAAAGTCAACATTCACCATCCATAAAAGTTTAACAAGCATTTGACCGGTAGTGATGGAATCAATGTTATTGCGATACCTGATTGTTAAATTTATTGAATGGTTAATTAATTAGTTGGTTGTTAAATAATTATTGGATTGATTGAATGGATGGTTGATCGGATCGATCGATAATTATAAATAAAAGGAGGGTAATAATTAGTGATAAACTTACATTTTTACAATAGTTTCAGCCTCGGAGGAGTCTGGATTGGGCTTAACGGGTGCTTCATCGGCAAGTTTAGCCTGGGCATTGGATTTGGAGTCTGTGGTAAACTGAAGGGACTCGATGCCAATGCTGGTGTGTCTGATCCTGGCTATTTGTAAAAGAAGAAAACAGAGGTTTTTGAGCATAAAAGGAGCAAATGCTAAAAGTAAATTAGATGTTAATAATAATGATGTTTTTAATAATGGGATTTGATTGGAGATAAATATCATTACAAGTATAAGATTAAGTGGGAATAAATAAAATAATAAGATTTAATTAAATGGGATTACCTGTGTAGTGAACTGTAGATTGCCAGGTGTAAATCCGAATGAATAGAAAGGGAAGATCGACAAAGAATATGCCGACAATTGAAGCAAATTTCCGACAGAAATAAATGTCGTTGGCGGAATTGGATTTTAGGTTCTTGCTGATTTTGGCGTTGGAAGAGCCACTCATACAGGGAAAGCTGTATCCGTGAAGGAAAATGGGAGTGGCTAGAAATACACCACAGAAAAGTTTATAAAAATAAAAGCTATTTATAAGAGAATGATAATCAATTGAGAATTTATGAAAAATGTCAATGATGTCCAGAAAATCAAAAATGACATGGATTATCATGTCGCTATGAATGAGTCGTTCCGATGAAATGAGATTGAGACCCCCGTAAAGATGAACTCCAGTGCTGAAGGCCATAATGGTGTAAATGGTGGGAGTGATGAATAGAAGAAACATGATCTCCAGAGAACGACCACCAATCGACTTGATTATAACGCCCTTAGAATGAGGCTTTGAAGGTAAAACCCAAAAAAATATTATGAAAGACTTAATGGTAAAAATTCTAGTGTACAAAAGCCAACAGCTTGAACCCTTGTGACCAACCATTTTAGGAAGAGTAGAAACTATCCATTTAAAAAGACAAATAGCGTCAAGAAGAACGAGATAAACGAATAAACGATCCACCAAGTACATGTAATGCATAATCCCGACTATCTGGAGACTCAGAAGAGAGATGTTGAGAAAGTAGGAGAGCCGCATCCAGGAGACGAGTTGGTGTCGTTCCTGAGATACTTTATACTTGTTCATTTTGTCTAAAATCAGTTGCGATTTTAATTATGATTTCTTAAACCTTTGAAATAATAGCATTGGTGGAATGTTTTTTAATTTTTATCCATTTTTAAACAAATGTGTATTAAACATCCTGAGTGGAAGTAATGTGTAAAACCAAGGTCGATGTGTGAATACAAAGTGGTTGCGATGTATTAATTGGAGTTGAAATATGAGACTAAAATTTAAAATATAGTTATTTTACACTATTTTACACTAAGAATAGGTAGATATTAGATAGTTAGATGTATCTATACATGATAATGGTGGGAACTTGATGTTGTGTAGAATTAATAAGAGAAGAAGATTCTGATTTATTTTAAGAATATATTATATGTAATAAATAATTTAAGCGGTTTTTAACTAAGAATGAATGGGTTTTGTTGATATTTTAAATAGATATGCATTGCAACTGTAAAATTGCTGTGCCGGTAATAACTTGTTAGATCTCACTCCAGAGTAGTTTTAGACTATTTTAAACTTAAAATTTCTTATATTGTAGTAATAAAATCGGTTTTAGTCACCACTTAAGAGTGGAACCATTGTCGTGTGTTTCAACCTCGTAACTTAACATCGATTCCAATAAGCAGCAATTTTTCCTTAATTTTTTCTCCTTGATCTGATAACTATTTAAGTATTATATGTAGATTTTGACCCCAGAAATGAGATGGCTTGCTGCGCCGCTTGTTCACATTTATTAATAATTTATCCTTAAGATTCCCATTCTTTTTACCCAAATTCCCACCAAATTTTTATCACCAACAATCAAGTAATTTGACTATATAGTAGTAAATAAATGTGTGTTCTTTATACATATTTTCAGATAAAGAGACCACATTACACGAGTCCCTTAAATCAATCAAACATCAAAACAACAAAAACAAAATGACGAGACTAACAGGAACATGTAAATGGTTCAACTCAAAAAAAGGATATGGATTCATCACACTGGATAGCGGAGAAGACGTATTCGTCCACCAGTCTGAGATATACGCAGACGGATTTAGATCACTAAAAGAAAACGAGAAAGTAGAATTGGACGTGATACTTGAAAACGATAGAAAGAAGGCAATCCATGTGACAGGACCAGACGGAGAATACGTTGTCGGAGCACAAAACGATTTTTTCAGAAGTAACCGCAGCAGATACGACGGAGGAGATAGCTCCAACATGTACAGACAAGACGACAGAGACTACGGAATGAGCAGAAGATACTAATCAATTAGAAATAATATCATACATATCACAATAACATGTTATAGTTGTACTTAAAATATGGGTAAACATAGTTATTTGAGCATTAGGATTGAAAAATGGATAAATGAGATGATTTGAGATTGGAAAATAATAAGAAGTTTGTGAAATAGTGAAGGATTATGGCATAAATTAAGGTAGGGTGGGGTGTTATGGGTGTGTTGTAGAGAGCCAGTGGATTAGACAATTTATGCAGTCGTAAAACCCGTTTATTTGTCCATCATATTTGTTTGTAATTCATATAGTGATACCAGAATGAAGTTAGTGAGTAAAATTGCAAGGTCTATACTAAACAATTCTATTAAAATAAATGGAAAATGGATTAATGGCAGTTTAATATCAGAAAGAAGCTTTGCGACAACGAAAGTGTCGCCAGCTGAAATATCTAAGCTGCTTCAAAGCAGAATAGCAGGATGGGACACACAGGTTAGTTTATGTGCCACTTAAACTGGGATTCCTGAGTCTTCTATTATTTCCGATCTTCTATTTCAGTTATTTATCGATTGTATTATCATAATATGTGTTGTTGGATGTTTTTATATTAATTGATTAAAATTATTTTAGAAAGATGTGAAGGATGTGGGCCATGTCATAAACGTCGGAGACGGGATTGCCCGTATCTACGGGCTTAAGGAGGTCAAAGCAGGAGAACTGGTGATGTTCTCGTCGGGAGTTGCCGGAATGGCACTTAACCTGGAAACAGATAACATTGGTGTTGTTGTATTCGGAGATGATAGGTTTGTTTTACTTATGTTTTCCAAGATATGACCAGAATTTGAAATAAATTAATTAATTTAATTAATTAAAATATAATCAAAAAAAATAAGACTTGAATTTAATAAATTAAATTAAATTAGATCTATCCTAGAAGGGGATACTGTGTCTAGAACAAACAGAATTCTGGACGTTCCAGTTGGGCCAGAGTTGTTAGGAAGAGTGGTTGACGCACTGGGAAGACCAATAGATGGAAAGGGAGATTTGGTGACAAAGGAAACGAGCAGAGTGGAAGTTCCAGCACCAGGAATTATAGACAGAAGAAGTGTCCATGAACCAATGACAACAGGAATGAAGTGTGTGGATTCATTGGTTCCAATCGGAAGAGGACAAAGAGAGTTGATCATCGGAGACAGACAAACAGGAAAAACGGCACTAGCAGGTAATTAAATAAATAATATAAATTAATTTTAGTTGATACGATATTGAACCAGAAGGAAAATAATGAAAGTAACGATGAATCAAAGAAGTTGTACTGTATATACGTGGCAATAGGACAAAAAAGGTCTACCGTGGCAAGAATACTGAAGACTTTGGAAGATAACGGAGCACTTAAATACACGATAGTAGTAGCTGCAACGGCATCAGACCCTGCGCCGTTGCAGTTCCTAGCACCGTTTACAGGGTGCAGCATGGGAGAGTGGTTCAGAAATAATAAGAGGCATTGTGTTATCATATACGATGATCTGTCAAAGCAAGCAACGGCATACAGGCAGATGTCGTTGCTTCTTAGAAGACCACCGGGAAGAGAGGCATATCCAGGTAATTTAAATAACTAAATAAATAAGTTATTGTTAATTATTTTTATAATAAATGAGTTAATATAATTAATTAATGAATAATTTTAGGTGACATTTTCTACCTTCACTCGAGACTGTTGGAGAGGGCAGCCAAGATGAGTGACGCCAAGGGAGCAGGTTCACTGACGGCGCTGCCTGTGATTGAGACGCAGGCAGGAGATGTGTCAGCATACATTCCGACTAACGTCATTTCAATTACCGACGGGCAAATATTCCTGGAATCTGAGCTGTTCTATAAAGGTTAGTTCTAATAGATATTAATAAAAATGTGTAGGAATAAGGCCGGCAATAAACGTGGGTTTGTCAGTTTCGAGAGTGGGATCTGCAGCTCAGTCCAAGGCCATGAAGCAGGTTTCGGGAACTATGAAGCTGGATTTGGCGCAGTTTAGAGAAATACAGGCATTTGCACAGTTTGGGTCGGACTTGGATGCGAGTACGCAACAGCTGTTGACAAGGGGAACACTGTTGACAGAACTGTTAAAGCAGAAGCAATACGCGCCGCTGTCGATACCGCTGCAAATATGTGTAATATACGGAGGAGTAAACGGGCTTCTGGATAAATTGGACCCGAAATTGGTGGGAAAGTACGAGGCTGAGCTGCTGGAGCACCTGACGAAGCAGCATTCGGACCTGCTCAACACGCTGGAAAAGGAGGGGGTGTTAACACCGGAGACGGAATCTAGGCTTAAATCAACGCTAGAAAACTTTATAGCAAATTTTAATAAATGATAGTCTAATTTAGTAATAATAAAATTAAATAGATGGTAAATTTAGAAAAAATTGAGTTTAAAATGAGATTAAAATGGAGGTGTGTATGGTACATGGGAATAGACGGTGTTAGGAAAGGGCGTTCTTTCGGTCCTGTTCCTGCTTAATGAGAGCGATCTTCTCCTTGGCGGCCTCGATGCGCTTCTTCTCGTTCTCGACCCACTCGTAGCTCTCGGGTCTCATGACCCGGAAGGTGAGGAAGAAGGCGATCACGCACCAAACAACAAGACCAGTGGCTGAATTTTAATATTAACTATCATTTAATAAACATTATTTACTAGTTATTTATATTATTTATCATTAAATAATATAAATAACTAGTAAATAATGGGTAGAAGGTTGAATAAAGTTACCGATTAGGTTTGCCTTGAGGTGAGAGGAGATGAGGGGCCGTTTTCCGCCAGTAAATTTGAGAAAATCGGACCTTCTAATCGATTTTCGCCTTTCACCGGATAAAACTTGACGGTAGGCGTCGAGTTCACTGACTTTGGGCATCTGGTCGGTGATTTCGTGAGGTCTGTCGTAGGTGACGTCGGAGAAGGTCCGAACGTGAGCAAACAGGGGAGTCCTCGTCCTTAAATATTTATATAGGTGATTATGAATAATATTAGTGTTAAAAATTGCTGTCTTCATGGTTCAGGAAGTCAGACATGAAGGAACGGGAGTTGTGAATGAAAGAGCCTCCCAGGATTATAGGGATTCCAGTGGCACGACTAATGATGTTACAATCTCTGGCTTCAGAATAAGTGGCTCCACCGAGAATAAACACAATTACCTAAAGGTGATTTTAGTGTGATTAAGGTGAATTTGAGGATAATGTGGAGGTAAATAGGAGGGAAACTTACCGAAGCTGGTTTCTGGCGAAGGGTGTAGCCCAGATCGTAGGCGCTGGGAACCGTGGTGTACAAATCCGGGTCCAGTTTACCTGAATTAAACATTAGAGTGAACATCTCTTTATGGTTTGAGTTATAAGTGGAATGTGTAAGGGTACCTTTTATTAAGTTAAAGCAGGTGGAATAGAGCCTCGATTTATGTTGGAGGTAGGGACTTTGGCTCTCCAAACTCACTTTACTCAGTTTGTCCTTGATGGTCGACAGAGTGAAGTCCTGGTTGGTCTTCGAAGTCGGCTTAAACCTGGCCAATTTCATACACGTGTCCACCAGGGGTATGTAACTGTCAAGCCTGTTCATCTTCAGGTAGTCCTTGACCTTGGTTACTTTATTTAAGTCGTTAGAATTTTTTAAACAAAATACAAGACAGAGCCTCAGTTTCTCGTAGGCTGAGGCGTTATTGTCACTCAGGTACTCAACTAGGTCGTTGAGGGTGTTCCTTCTGTTGGTTGCGATGTCCTGTTCCAGGATTCCGGAATCGAGAAGTTTCTTCTTCTGAATAACCTTGGACAGTTCGTGCAGGACCTTGATGTGTCTCGTGGTGTCATTCAGGGCCTTGGACTGCGCTGGAAGTGTCTCTAGCATCTTGTAAATGTCCACGTTGGTCGTTCTGTTTTCGTTAATGAGAATGTTGAGGTCAGATTCCACGTCGACGAACTCGTCGTAAAGATGCTTCGTGAAGAAGTCGTCGTTATGTCCAAGAATGAATTCAGAGTCCTCAATCACCACCTTGTTATTATTCATTCCTAGAAGTTCGTGAATCATTGCCCTGTAAGTCCACTGATTCATCAGGGGAGTAACACAATCATCTCTTCTGTCCAGTACCAGGAGTACACATCCCACGTGGTCCACGTTAGGCGTCTTATTTGCGTTGTAGTTATTGTAAGATTGTACAATTGACTGAAGGTTTAGGTTGTTGTTGTTAAAATCAGCCTGGAGCTTGTTTGAGATCGTCTGCAGGATGACGTTATTCCTTCTGTAAACTATCGTGGGTATCTGGTTGAGCATACAGGAAACCGAGAATAGGGAGTTCACAATCTTAGACACTGTTAGGTCTAACATTATATTTACATCTTCCTTGTATAAAGGTTGAACTTTTGCGATATTGAGGGTGAATAAACTCTCGTCCAGAACGTAGAAGTCCACAAAGTACTCGTAAACGCCCTTAACGAGTTCAAGGACGTCCGATCTTGCCATCAGCTCCAGAAGATCGTCCTTCACCTTGTTCGTGAAGTAGACGTAGTACTCTTTAAAATGTGGATTTTTAAGTTCCGATGAGATTTTATTCAAATTTTCGATACTAGGGTAGACTAGGTATATACCTTTAAGGTATTTCAAATTTGGGTCTACCTGGACTTCAGGGTCAGGGTTGAAGAGTGTGTTGTCGTAGATGTTGAGTGTGAGAAGTACTTCATTCTCGAGTAAATACGAATGAGTATACACCAATGAGATCATCTTACTGGTTTCTGAGTCCAGAATTAGGACTTTCATCCCCTTGACCTTTTCTACGATAGATGCGAAGTTCATTCGCATCAAGCTTATTAGACTGTCAAATTCGTATGGATTTCTATCATCCATTTTAGCCTCTGTGGGTTAAATCATCTAGTTTACATGTGAGTTATCAATTCGAAATATGTTGCCATTGAAAATGTGTAACTTATTTTTCAAGTTTAATAACTGTCTAAAATATATATTAATACATTTGAATATTTATAAGTACATTTCCGGAAATAAAAATAAAAACTACATATAATGATAACTGGAGAAAATGTTATTAGTAAATGTGATGTAGGTGGATTCATATGAGCTGGTTAATGGATGAGAAAATGTAAAGAGTAGATGCCTATATAATAATATAAGGTTTAGGAATTTAATTTAGATGAAAAATAAGAATAATAAGAGCAAATGAATGTCTGTGTTTAAGATGTTGAGATTTCATAAAAAATTAGTACAGGTGTTAATTAGAAGAAAATATGATTGAAGATAAGAATTAAAAACGAGATTTCCTTTAAAATTGAAGTGTCTATTTAAAATTTAAGATTACAATCTCTATTCTGTTTGACATGGCCTGCCCTATAATCCATCATATATAATTACTTATAACTTTTTATTCAGACATTAATTTGATAAATTCTTTCGTTTTATAAACATATTTAACCTTTTATTCAATCTCTTACTTTGTTATCTTTAGTTAACTTCAGATGGGTATGTTTTGTCCTA
>JAQQTN010000001.1:87077-189616 GCA_029379255.1 Theileria luwenshuni
TCAATCTCTTACTTTGTTATCTTTAGTTAACTTCAGATGGGTATGTTTTGTCCTATTTACTTCCCTTTCCATTTACTTTATTCAGCCTTCCTTATCAAATTCCTATATATTTTAACAATATTTTCTTTTGTTAATTGATTTTATTTAGCCGTTAAAGTTCACGGATCTCTAGCCAGGGCTGGGAAGGTCAGGAACCACACTCCCAAGGTCGCCAAACAGGAGAAGAAGAAGCCCCTCACTGGCAGGGCAAAAAAGAGGCAGACCTACAACAGAAGGTTTGCCAGCAACGTCTCCCGTCGCAGACGTGGTCACAACGCACAAGGATAATTACCTAATTTCCTAGTTTAACTATATATGGTACAGGATCTATATTATTCTTTCAGATTTAATATTTCCTTGTGTTTGTCCTTTTCTTTTTCCAACAGTAGCTTCGCCTTGTCCGAGTCCTTGTCGTTCAGTCGATTGTAGGTGTACAGGAGGGCCGTTGCCAGGAAGAGGACCCAGAACTGCGGTGAGAAGAGGGACCAATTCCTTTCCGGCACGAATGTATCCCACATTCTCTGTGACATTCTTGCGTTTTTGGAATTTTCATTAATTTGGCTTTGGAGGTGATCATTCTTTGGATCTGGCTTTTGTGTGTAGTAGCGTTTTTGAATTGTGTAACTGTTATTTTTACTTTTGAATATTTTACTGATGTTTCCACAGATGTAAAACCTTATTCCCTTTATGTTTTTCATAATTTGAACTTTGAAAACAACGACCTTGACGTTCTAACGTGTCTTTGGAACTCGAAGAGACCTGATGTTAAATTAGAATTTTTGTATAAATTTTTTATTTTGTTGGTTTATCTATCCTCTGTTTTACCTGATAGTACTAGGAGGACTAGCAAGAACATAATAACGTAGAAAGATGTGTTTTTCTTGGCCTCCTTCGCTTTACTTCTCGTGACTACTCCTCTCGGCGGCGCTTCTTTTCTCAAAATGTTTCTTCTGGATCTGGTTACCATTATACTGCTTCCTTTTACTGATTTTTGGTTTTTTGGTGATTTCTACTGTTACAAAATGACTTTTATAAATTGATGCATGGGGGTGAGATCTTAAATACCATTCATTTATTCTTTTTACTTAACACATATTTACAATTATTATTTTATTTTTTCTTTTGTTTAGTTTGCTTTTTATTTGTTGTTACTTTTTTTAATAATGGGTCTTTTTCTTCTTCTTGTGACTTTGTTTCTTGGTCTGACTCTTCATCTTCCCTCCAGTCTCCTCCCTTAAACTGATTTTTTTTATTTGCTACTACTTTTACTAATTGTGTCGACATTTTTTTCGTCAACTGTGTTTTGATTCTCGTGGTTACTCTATTATACATGTTATCCTGGTTCTTGAATCTGATGTTTCCGATTCCTTCCACCACCAGTTCCCTCGTCATTCCCATCTCAGTGATGAACTCCGCACACTCTTCCACCTGCTCCTTAAGAAGGTATTTCATTGCCTAAATTTCAATTAAAACTTTTGTTTTTTATTTCTTTTGTCCTTTTATTTTGTTTTTATTGACTTATTTAATTTTGATTTTTTGAATCAAATTGTCTTTTGTTTTTAGGCAAATTAATGTTAGATGTTTATTTAATTAACTCCATATATCTATATATAAGTATTCCTACCCTTTGATAGATTATTTCCAGGTATCCGTCCATCAACAGATTGTTTCCGTATACAATCGTCTTATCAGATAGGTTCATACTAATCTCACTCAATATTCTCCTAAATTTTCATATTAATTTTTCTATTTTTATTTAGTTCTATAATTATGTATACTTATGTATAAATATGTCTAAATATATATTTAGTAATAAATAAATATATATTTAATCATATATATATAAGTTCAACTATGTGTAATCATACCTATTCTTATTTGTTGTTGAAAACTTTCCCAGCCATTGTGGAAATGCCAATCTCTCTTTCTGTACTCCTTTAGCCTTGTTAACCTGACAAGATTTGCAATCCGGTTCAAATTACCTCAAATGATGGAATAACAGCAGTGAGTACAGCTAAATCTGGCAATAATGAATACACTTGTCTCTAAACCATTTATGTTTTATTTTAATATAATTTATGTTTTATTTTAATATAATTTGTGTTTTCTTTTAATTTTTTAATTTTATTTTTATTTTTCTTACCTTTTGAAGAGTTGTGTTCAACAGATCTCCTTGCACATACACCATTGCAACCTTCGAAGCCACCCCTATGTTATTCAGGTACTTCAGGTAATTCTCCTAATTGTCATAATTAATTACTTCCTCCCACTTACTTGCAGCATCAGTGACATTATGTTATAGTCTGTGAAAAACATTTCCGTTGATTTATTAACTTTGTCGTGGAAGGTTTCAGCCTTCAGGTTAAACGTCTTATTGCAATTGTCGAATATATTTTGTGAGTACTAAAATATTTTAATTATCAATTATATATTATAAATGTTGAATATATATAAATTTATTTATATATATTAATATTTATATATATATATAATTGTAATAAAAATATCCGAGAACTTACCGAGTCATCTTTTTTGTTGATGAACCCTCCACCGTGTCCCGTTTCAGCGGTCGGGGTAAAGAACTGAAGGTAGTTTAGTGTGTATCTCATGTCTCCGTTTGACTTGTGGTACAGGTCTAACAGCAGGTTTTCGCCTGCCGGTATTCCCTCCAAACTGCATATCTCGCTGACTCTGCTGATGAACAGCTCTATTGACGGTGCGTTAAATCTCAGGTCCAGACACTTTGTGGCCAAAGTGTTTATCTATAATTTATTTTGTTTTTTATTTTAATTAAATTAATTTATATAAGAATGTGTATTTATATTTATTTGATTGGTTTAATTTACCTTTTGTGAATATCTGTCGTTACATATCAGTATGATTGGACACTTTGACTGTTGCAAGAGCTTAATGATTGCCTGTATTCCTCCCCTATCTCCAGAACTCATTCCATCTATTTCATCTAGTACCAGTAGTGTTTTCTTCAGGTCTATCTGTTCTCCTTCTAATGTTTGTTTGTTATTTTATTTTTATTATTATTTGTAATGTTATTTAATTAATATTGTTATTATGATAATGATGATGATAAAAATAATAGTGGTAATAATTTTAGTTGTTCTTACTTTGGTATGTATTTATTGTCACTGTTCCTGTTGCCAGTGGTGTTATTCGTTCTATTGCATTCTTGCTTCTCTGGTCTGATGCGTTGAACTCCATCACGTCGTATCCGTAAAACTCTGCCACCAGTCTTGCACATGTCGTCTTCCCTATTCCTGGTGGGCCACTCAGAAGGGCTGCCTTAAACATCTCTCCTTTGAATTTTTTTGGTCCTGAGTTGTTTATTATTATTTTACTTTAATTAGAATACCTCTTGTATATTCAAAGTTTTGAAGCCATTCTTTAAGCCTTTCTATCAGTCTCGGATTTCCGATTAATTCACTTAATTTTTTTGGTCTATATTTTTCAAAGAGCATCAACTCCTCTCTTCCTCCCATTACTTCATCCTGATCTCCGAATAATTCCTCACTTTTATTTGTTACTGGTGATTTTGGTGACATTGTTTCCTCCTTAGAATCCTTTCCCACTTCTATGTCTGTTGTTACTGATTCTCTTGCACTTTTGGACTCAGCTATCAGAGCCGTAAACTGGTCTTCGTTGATTATTTGTATATTCAATCCCTTTGATTTATTTAGTTCTTTAGCCTTTTTGTATTTTGTTCCTGTTTCAAATGACCTTCCGTCTTCTAGTTTTTCTCCGTAAACCAGGTAGTTAGTCTGTCCACTTACTCCTGAGACTACTATTCCTCCCAGTTTCCGTACTCTGTATATTGCCTCATCCCTATCAATGCTCAATTCTCCTGTGAACACAAACTTTTTTCCTCTTACCGGGTCATTTGGGTCTTCTTCAATATCCGGTACTCTCTTGGGTGATTTCTTAAATGGTTTCATTTTTTTAGCCACTGGGCTTTCTTCTGATTCTACCGATCTTTTTCCTGAACTCTGTGTCGGTGAAAGGTACTGTGACGACTGTGAAGACCATGGTAGACTATCCATCGGTTCCGGTTTAATCAATTCTACTGTGGCTGATAGTCTTCTGGGTAACTCATAATCCTTCACTAATCTTGTAGGGGTGTTCTCTTCATCTTTTTTATTTTTTCTTTGTTGGTATTTCAACCTCTTAACTACTACTCTTGGACTACTAATGTTGCTATCTGCATCCTTCTTTGGTGATTTCTCGATTTGCTCTTTTTCCTCCAAATCCTCTTTTTTTACCTTTTCTGCCTTCTTGGTAACCTTTTTATTGTCATCGTCCTTTCTAGTTTTAGACTTCTTGTCCACCTTGGTATCAGAAATTGAGTCTAAGTAACTACCCATGTCAACCTTAACTGCCTTCCCCTTGTTTACACATGTGGACATGTCCACCAGCTTCTTATCGTTGTAACACCAGATGTGTATGTTCGTCTGCATATTTTCAGAACTGGTATTGTCCTTGTCCAATTCCTCCAATTTTTCCGGGTCCTTCATCTTAAGCTCCTCCATCATCCACTTTCTTACCGATTTACTCTCATTTTTTTCTTTTAGATCACCTTTTGTAGGAACTGTGTCAGGTAACGGCTCATCTAGTACCACTGGTGATTCTGAGCTACTCGAATCAGACACAGCTAGTTTTTTCAGTAATCTTTTTCTTTTAACTGGCGGTTTAGGTTCATTCTCTTCTTCTTTAACCTGTTTTTTTACCGATTTCTTTGTTGCATCGTCCTTTTTAGAGTCTTTTGATTTTGGTTTTTCCTTCTCCTCTTTTTTACTACTTGCTTTTAACTTCCTTTTTGATTCGGTTTTATTTTCTTCCTTTTTATCATCTTGTTTTTCAACTGTTTTTCCAAAAAATGATCTAATATCCATGGAATCCGATACTGATTAATTCAATCGCTAATACTCATCTCCTGCAGATCAAGTAAGTAAATTAGAAATATTACTGTCAAATTTTCATTATTATATTCTGAATATGTTTACTTAAAGTTTTAAGGTCAGTAGGAAATATCAAGTTTAATATGTAGTGATGTGTGAGAGCACCTTGTGAAAAATAAATTTAAATTATTTAATCGTAACTATCATATACTGTAACTGTAAGATATTTTCTAGAATGTTGCGTATAATGCCAATGAAACAAGTGTTGCTAGTAGTAGAAACCTGGAAAAGTACTTGGGCTTGACCAGTCTAAAGAGCAGGCAGTCTGACTTCTTGTTTGAGTGGTATGGAACAACCAAGAAATAATTCAAAAGTGTTGAAACAAGTGAAACGTATGCGCATACATGTAGTTTCCTGTACGTTGGAGCGAGGCCAAACGTGGAAACGAGGACCAGACTATTGCCTAGGAGGGCCAGCAGGTAGAACCTGTCTTTAGACGGGAATGAACCTGAATGATTAATTAGATGTGTATGCATTTATTGACTGATTTCTGATAAATCCTTCCTTACTTTCGGGTTTTTTGTCTAATACTGGCTCTTCATCTGAAAATGTTGTAAATAACTTTATATTAATTAAAAGGTAATATAAGGTAGATATAGTTGTAATCAAGTTAATTACCTGTGGAATCCTTCAAGCTGTTGGATAATAGCTCCCAGAGGTGAGACCCGAACAAGTACCCCCAGGATACGTTCAACACCGGTCTTAAAAGGGAGGGAGGCAGCCTCCAGCGTCTGCTTAAGAGGGGGGACAGTGCAGATAGGAGGCCTGAATATCGTGTTTATGATTGAAAGATAGGAGAGAAGATTCTTATTAGGTTATGTGTTAGATATCTAAAGTACCTAATGTTGCGGATCCATATCTTAAAGTGGTCAATAAACCTCCAGACATATTTCAGATAAGAGTTGAAAGAGTTAAAATTAAAAGTAAAGGTGGCGGAACTGAACAATTGTAGATGGGGACCAATGTGTGGGTGTGAAGGATGAGATTCCATGATGGTAATTGAAATACAGTTTTAAAACATGAAAATAAAAACGAGAACCTATTTAAGCATTATAAAATACATTTAAAAGCTTTAATTTAAGGCCTTTGTGACTATCATTTGTGGAGGTGTTCAATGGTCTCCAGGTCCCAGACTACGAGATTCTTTCCTCCAAACGACAGGAGGTAGTCATCATCGGGAGAAGGTGAGCTGGAAAACAAAGGTCCCTAAATGATTTTACAATGTGTAACAAAAACTAAGCTTAATTATCACACTTACCGCTTTTAAGTTCTTCTCCTCGACAAGAACCGGTTCAGAGGCCTTCGTCCTGTAAACCTTGGCTTTGGAGTCCAGTCCACATGTGACAATTAAATCTGAAAGTATTTTTGAAGAAATCAAAGAGATATGGATGGTATTTAGGAATAACAACCACACACCTTTAACCTTTGACACACTTGTACATGACTTTTTATGCGATTTAAGGGACCAGAGCTTCTTTCCGGCCTTCCAATCATACTCAAGAACTTCTCCGTTCTCCAAACCGACCTGGAATGGTAAATGTAAAATTAAACTTGAACTAAAACATACAACAGTATTGGTTTCTGAAGACCAAAGGGCACACTCAATGTCGGAATCCAAAGAATAAGTTGACTGAAAATGATTATTTTGGAATCTTACCGTTGGTTTTGACTGTCTAACATCAGTGATTGCGAGCTTTTTGTCGAATCCTCCTGAGAAGAGGAGGGAGGGATCAACTGGATTCCATAAAACGACTTGAACCTAAAGATTGATCCAGAAAATAAAGGAAACCAAACCTTGTTGTTGTGATGTGAAAAGGACTCTAACACGGTCTTCTCCTTAAGGTCCCAAACCCTAACTTTATTGTCGGAGTAACCGCCAGCCAATAGGTGCCTAACACAGTTGAAAATAATGGATGTTACTTGATGTTTGGAGAATTTGAGATAGAAAGAACGGATACATTTTCTGGAAGATCACAGTCAAGAGTGACAAAGGGAGATAGAAGATTAATTTCCCTCAAGTTCCACAGACTGATTGAAGGCTCAAAAGTTCCAGAAGCAAGTAAGGGGAAGGCCTCCAGGTCTCCAACAATCTCACAGCAAAGGGGGAAACTGCCAAGTTGAATGGTGTGATTAGGCTCCAGGCCGCAAGTGTCCACGTCGTAAAGGTAAACGACCAGAGAGGAGAAGTAGTCAGTGTTAACGCCTGCGATAATGACCCTGTCGGAGTCTGAAAGCTTCCGTGCTTGAACGTCCTCCTCGTCTTCCTCGATTAATTTCTCGTCCTTCGAAGTTAATGTAAACATTTGTTCATCTAAATGTTGAGAATAATGAGAAAAATCAAGTACTTGGGACGAAGTCGTCGTCGTCGTAGTGATCTAGGTCGAAATCGTCTTTTTCTTCCTCCTTAGTTTCGACATCGTCTCCAGAATTGACAGGTTCGAAGCTGAAAATAAAAATTAAAAGATAGAAATTAATTAGAAATTAAATAGAGTCTTATTTAAGTTAAATAGGTGTGAAATTTGGTAAATTTACTCTGAATCAGGGTCACTTTTGTGTATGTAGTTGTGGAAGAAGTCGGAGTCGCAATATCTTCTAGGAAGCCACCGTAGGCAGCTGACTACGTCCATTATAGTACAGAAAAATATGTTACAAAAAAATTTATAAAGATTCTAAAATTTAAATGAAAATACAGGGTGGTAAAAGGTGAATATGGTGTGTCCAGTATGGTTCAGATTATATTTATTGATGACTCATGTATTTTATGTTTGGCCATTCCTCTGATTTTGTAGATTATGAAGGTAACTAAGGCCAAGAGGAATAAGAGGATTGTTGAATTTTATAAAACTTTACACAACCTAACTGAACCTTACAGAGTCCTGGGTATGTCTTAATATTTCTGACCAGATTCTATTTATCTTTTCTAGATTTATGTATTAGAACTGTTGTTATCATTTTTGAGATTAGATTCACAAATTTATAAATTATTCAGTGGATGGAAGCTTTGTTTTCGCAGCTCTAAAGAATCGGATACACATCAAGGAACACCTTCCAGTTATTCTAGGCGGATCTGCTGTTCCATGTAATATTACTCTATTTTTCATGATATGTTCCTTTAGATGTTTCAAATTGCATCTTAAATGAACTCAAAAACATGGGAGATGACCTCAGTGGAGCCGTTATGATCGTCAAACACTACCAGAAGTAAGATTGAATTTTTACTAGGGTTTTCAGAATCAAGTGTTTCCACAAACAGGCTGAAAACTTTAACTCAAGAAGATGCATTCTGTCTGCAGTGGCTAACAATAACCAGGAGAAGTTGTTTGTGGCTTCTCAGGACAAAACGTTAATAAAATGGCTAAGGTTGTTTCTAATTCTTTCTCCTTCTATATTTACGCTCAATTTCACTTAGGGATTCTGGAGGAATTCCCATTATAAAGTTTAACAATAATGTTGCCTATCTGGAGAAGCCTTCCTTTACAACTCTTGAAAATAAACTCAATGTATTCACTAACTTCCTAATTTACCTTCAGATTGAGGAGAGTAAGAAGTTGCCAAAGGCCTGGGAGAAAAGGTATCTTAGTGAAGTCACCAAACCCAAGGACGCAAAAAAGAAAAGGTAAATGAGTTATAAATATGTGATTTTAGAAAAGTCAAAAAGAACCCAAATCCCCTCAGCTGTTTGAAGAAAAAGAAACATAAGTCTTCAGAACCTGAAACCAAGGTTAGAATTTGCTGTTTTACTGTATACAGGTTAATCGCAGAGTTAGGGTGAGAACCCGAAAACCTTCCAAGGATGATCAGAACACTCAATCTGACAAACAATCTAATGTACAATAGATAACATGTAAAATAATTTTAAAAAACTAATCTGGTTTAAAATTTCTCATTATGTGTTTTATTACATTCTTCATTATTGGTTGACCTTTCTTGGTTTTAACGCCTAGGAGTCGATGTCTTTCGTACCTCTTCTGCTTCCGTGCCCTAATCTCCTTCTTTTTCTTCTTAATCTCCTCAACCCTCAGATCATAGGCCTCCTTTTGCTTTTTCTCGAGTTCTTTTCTCTTTTTTACAACCTTAGAGTAAATATCTCCATTGCGATAGTTGTCATTTTTGGCTTTGATGTCAGGAGCCGTGGATTCTTCGATATAATTGGTAGATTCCGGTTCTAAATTTGGAAGAGATTCATCTTCTGAGTTTAAAAAGTAAGAAGTTTCAACCTCTGGTTTTATTAAGTTAACATTTTGGAAATCTCCAGTAGAGGTTGATGGGTCATGGAACTCAGAATCCCTTATTTCGGTGCCTTGGTCATGGAGATTAGAATCTTTGATTTTTTTATAACTATGGAGGTATTTCTGGTCTCTGATGTACTGATCGTTCTTTCTCAAGATGTGTTTGTTCTTGATGTGGCCGCTCCAGTAGGCACCGTAGCCTTTGACCTTGCGATTCTTGGTCTTATTTACCATTCTGAGAAATTTAGTCTAAAAATATGTAATTTAAAATAAAATAATGTACATTTCTCTGAATTTTTTATAAAAAATTAGACTGAAAAAATGATGCAATTATCATCGTGGACACTATAAAAGAGATTCCATAACAAAATAAAAAATTTGTAATATATTTATTTATGTACTATATTTTCATAATGACTTGTTGTAATGACTATAAATTTCTTCATTTGTAATGCCAGTTTAGAGTTATTTTTCGGGAAAAAGAACCATCGAAGCACAAAGCTCACCCTTCTTCAGGAACACATTCACAACCCTAGGTAAGATAATAGCAATTTAAAATAGGATTTGAGTTTAAAATTCACATTTTATTGATTTCTAACCTTTAGGACTTTTAATGAACAAGATTTATACAATGACCTTGACAATAAGGATTCCAGTCCTCTAAACCACCAACCATCTAGGCTTAGTAAAAGAGATTGGTCTGAAGTGAGACCTGACCTTCTCCACTTTTGCCTTCTCTCTCTTCACGACTCAATTTTAAACAAGGAAGGCAAAATTCAGGTGTATGTTCACACCCTGGATGGGAGACTTTACAAAATTTCCAAGGATTTCAGGGTACCCAGAACTTTCAAGGTGTTCAACAAGGTTTTCGCAAACTTCCTTCATAGCAATTCCAGGACTCTCACTACTGAGAGTGGAGAGGTCCTGGTTGAACGTCTAGAGGGAACTCTAGAATCTTACGTCCCTGATGACTCAGTTAAAATCGCAGTTGACAATAGGTCCCCTTTCATGAACTTGAGAACTTTATTATCAGACTTATCATCTCAATTAGAAAATACATCTTTCTTCATTTCACTTTCTCCAGCTAGAAGTTTGGATTCAATCTTATACTCAGATGTTGTGGATGTTGCAAGCCTCCATAAGTCAGTCCTTTCCAGGGACTTTCACAAATCATCCAGGGACCCTGATCACCTCCAATCTCTGGAGGACTCATACTCCAACTACACTCATACAACTCAGAAAACATCCAAATATGACTACTGTCTATCTCTTAGGGAATACGATTTGAGTTCCTTGGCCAACTGTTACACCTTGGTGTGCACCTTGGAAAGTCTCCTGGGTTTCTAATATCACAAGTAATCTCATAATTTTTTTTATTTGTATTATTTATAATGATCGAATATGTTTTTCATATGGGTGTATACAAATATACAAGTGTTATTTATTTATTGATATAAAAAATTTGAAAAAATTAGTAATTAAGTTGGTCTACTGAGTTGTGTACTGATGTAACTTGACCTTTTGAAAATTTTTAAAATGTTCCTCTTTTGGTGGCAGATTCAGGTCCATACTCATGTTTTTGACATGCTATAAGTAATTATTTGTTTGTTTTTACATAATTTATAGTAATTAATTTACTTATATATCTATTTAATTATCTGTTGATGTAATTATCTAATTGTTCATTTAAGCAGTACTTACTTGTAGATATTGGTTTAATATGTGGTTTTGTTTATTTATATTTAGTTCGTTTAGGGTCCTTTTGACTGTGTTTTTGTTCTCCTTAACTTCAGTTTGAGCAGTTTCGTTCTTCATTGTAACTCCTGAACAAATATTATATTGTTGTTACACAGTATCAATATAATTGTTATTGTTATTAAATAATTGATTCATTGATTAATTAATAAGTTAATTAATCAATGAATTAGTTAGTTAGTAAAACATACCCATTATCATCGGTGTTGGTTTTGTCGTCTTTCTCACCACTCCCTTTGATGTTAGTTCGTCTGATGCCTTGAGTAGTGATGTGGTCTTGATGTTGTAGTGGTTGTGGGATGCTATTGGACTATTGTATTTTTCAAGTTGTTCTAAGAGATCTTGTTTCTTCTTTTCGTGATCTTTTAGCCTTACTATCTGAGATGGGTCGTTTCTTGCCGCTTCTGCCAACAGTTCTATTTCGTGGGAATATCTTTGTATCTCTGATATGAGATTCTTCTTTCCCATTGTGGACTTAGTATTTCTGTCTAACAACTTCTTTTCTAAGATCATTTGTACATCCTCATCGGTGAATGTAAATGATTTGAGGTTGTTTGCTATTTGTTTTAGGAACCTTGCAAAATCTTCGTCCCCGAAGTTAACGTCTTGTTCGTAGAAGGGCATGTTGCACACGTCGTTCAGACTCACCAGGACCAGAGTGTTAAAGGCCTCGTCGTTGACATTGAGCACTCTTCCGAGAAACAGATACTCGGATTTCCCGAGTACATTTCTCGATTTGTGGTCACAAGATACGTGTTTGGTTCCGAAAACGTCGTATTTTTCGCATTTTAGTACCGATTCAATTTGGAAGATCAAGTGTTGTCCTATGAGCTTGGGGAAAGTGTCTCCCAGTGACTTTGCGTTGAACTGTCTTTTTGTTGAAACTAGAGGACTCAACTTAACATTATCGAGTGATATAAAGAGGTTAAGTAGGGCTCCTGAGAGGTATTCGTTGAAGTTAGGGTGTTCCAAGATATTTAGTGCTCTGGTCTTTGAAACTTTTGCAGAGTTGGCCAGGGCTGCAGTCACGTGTTTCACAACCTCCTCTTTCTCGTCCTTAGAAATTGGCAGAGTTCCTGTAGCGTCATCGTTAAACAGCGTTTTATCGTTTAGAAGTTCGTCTTGCGATTTTTCAAACGTTTCGTCTATTATGTCGTCCAAATAATCCAGATCTTCGTTGAGGTCGTCCAGTGAGTCTTCCTTTTCAACTTTAGAGCCTTCAAGTAGATTTTTTCTTTGTTTTTTCTTGAGCTGTTCTGCGTGTTTTTCTGCCAATATCTGTTCCCTCTTGAACTCTGGCATTTCAGAGTATTCGTCGTCTTCCACCGACGACACGTCAGATAGGTCCTCCTTCATCTCCCTAGTCATATTTACAGTAAAATATTTATTAAAATATTATATAATTCAAATAATTTATTTTTAAAATATTAAGAATTTAGATTTAATGATAATATAGCATCTCAGATGGGGAACCAAGCTCACTTTGTCTTCCATTTAAAACTGTTTCAGAATCATTGTAATCCTTCTTCTGCTTCTCTTCCATTATCATATGCTCTGGTATAAATTTTACTCCAATGTTTAATAGTTGGCATATTCTTTTCATCATCTCAGCTTTATTCTTCAAAAACACTTGATTTTTTCCTTCTTTGGCTAAATTTTATCATTAATTTAAATTATCTAATTCTAATTACACTAAATATCTAACATTTGTTCCATCTATTTAATTAAAAAATTAAATAGATGGAATAATGTGTCTTTGTGTTTTAGTGTGTATGTAACTTTATATAATTTTTAAAAATTTCTTACCATAATAATGGTTCTTTCTCAAAATCACTACGGCTTCCTTCTTATTTTCTGAAAAGAAGTCAAACGTCACTCCTTCCATCTCATAATTCATGATGTAGTCCTCTCCCAACTCACTCGGCATTATCGCCTTCAACTTCCCTCCTCTCTTTTGAAATATTCCTCCTTCTGATCCTCCTTTTTCCACGTATTCTCTCAACACTTTTTTCATTTTTTTCTTCATTTTTTCATAAAACTCTCTATTTCTATACTTCTCAAACAACATCAACTCTCTCAGATTCTCAAGTCCCTTCTTTCCCATTTTACTACCAATAACATCTTCTATTTCAAATTGATTAAAATGTGAAATTGAATAATTGTATATATTCGCTATAATTTTTTCTGATGAAGGTTTAAATTCCAAAAATACTACACACTTTGCGTACAAAAGGTACAAGTTTACTTTAAAATTGTTCCTGTGAAGATCCCCTTGATTTACCAACTTGAAACCTTGATCATTATATCTATGTGGTTCTTCGGTTTCATCCTCATATTCTTCCTCTTCTTGATCTTCATTTCTCTGGTCATCCCCTTCATCATCATCTTGATATTCGTTATTCTCAACCATTTCTGGTATTGACAACAAATGATAATTATTTATATACTCCATCATGCACTTTACCAACTCAAATGGAACCAATCTTGTTTCTATTATCAAATTAATTACTTCCTGCAGGTGTTTCAAGTTCCATCTACTTCTTCCTTTCAAAAGTCTATAAATCCTTCTATAAACTTCACCTGCTATATATTCTACATTTTTTAAACTCAAACTGCATTCGTTTACTGATTCTAGAATTGTGATCATATTGCTCATATCTGTTTCCAAATCATCCGCTAAATCCAAACATCCCTCATAATCATTAATATCCTTTGATATTCCAAATTTTTCTCCAGGTAAACCTAAGTCCATTATCTCACTTAATCTAATGTCACTTTCGGTAGTGTTTTTATTAATAAGATGATTGTTTCTATTTCCCTCTGAAAAACTCAAAGCAGGACTACCAATACCCAAAGTCGTATCTGAACCTATTACTTCTATGTTATTTTTTCCTATTAGTTGTCCTTCTTGTCCTAACATATTCAACGTTTTACTTTCCCTTTGTAACATAACTGATACCAATTTTGTCATAAGTTTGTTTACCACTTCACCCCCTCTAAATTTGTAAACCTTGTTCTCCATACACACCCTTAATAAATTTACTATTCTTCCCAAGTTTGTATTGCCTTCTTCTAATCTACCTTCTGGGAGACTAAGGTACTTATTTACATATTCACTTAAATATCTATTATATTTCTTTTTTGGTAAAAATTTACTTAATAGATTTATTATCCCTTCCTCATTCTGATCAAATAATTTATTTTCAATTTTTTGTTCTTCCAAAATATTTTTACATACATATCTATTTATCATTCTTGATATCTTTTCGTTGGTTTTATTGATGTGTAAGTTGTTTAGTAACATTAATAATTTCAAAAATTCACTCTTGTTCAACTGTTCCACCATGTTATCATCTATCTTTTTAACCACCAATTCGTTCAAATTTTTATTTTTTGAATTCAACATTGTCAGTGATGTCAGTGGTTCAAACATCCTCTTGAGGCTGACGTGAACCAGTTTACTCTCCAGGTACTCCCTCAACATGGTCTGGAGCATCTTACACCCCTCACTGTATATGCTTTCCCCCAGATCCCTTCCTTTTTTCAGAAACAGGTATTTGTAACTGGCCAGCAGCGATGCCACCATTTCATTTTGCTCCATACTCATCTCTCCAAATCTGTAAATGAGAGTTTCAACCAATTTATTGAATATTTCCTCTTCTGTGTATTCAATTTTGTACAGGAAATATAGAACTTTGATCACCCTATTATTTGTCATCATGTGTATGTAATTTTTCAACTTATCAATGTAAATCTCCATGTATCCGTTTATAAATTCTTGGTTTTCTAACTTGGTGGACCGTTTTTGGCTCATTTCGTAACTTTGATTTGTCCAGTTTAACCATTGTTTATCAATTTTTGCCCTATTGTTATAACAGTAAACAATTTGTAAAAGTTCATCAATATTTTTGTAAAACACTCTGTTGTTGCAAACATTGTCAACCATGACCTCTTGAACTTCCTTGTTTATTCTAGAAACATCAACAGTATCTATTATCTTACTAAGAAGTTTAATTCTTGTGTCTAGAACTTCCTCTTCACTCAACTCTTCTCTCACAAGACCATAGTATATAGCAGAATACATCTCAGTCATCAATTCATTCAAATCTTCAAGTTGCAGTTCAATCAATAGGTTTAAATACTTAATCAAAACTTTAGTTCCAAACTTTTCTAAGTTCCTCGAAATGAGTCTATATGTGTACTGTATAAACTGGTTTGACAGCAGATGTTTCCTCCTAAACTCATCTCCTGTCCCAGAGAGGTATGGTAAGATACTTGTGAATATTGCATACTTTGAGTTCAGATATTTCTCAATTGTTTCCTTATCCTCAGCCTCTTCAATCCTGTCTACATGATTAAGAATCTCCAGTTTAACCAGAAGCTCTCTGCTGTTGTCCAGTGAACCCTGCTCGTCACACTCTCCCAAATATTGTTCCAAATTATTCATTGATTTCAGCCATTCTAAGTTCTTATTCAGGTTCCTTAGGTTGGTTTTAATGTATTTACTGTCCCATCTGTAATTAGTATCATCAATCATGTCATGGGATCTCCTCTCCCATCTTTTAGAAGCGTTATGTGTTAGTGAAATCTTGCTTTTATGGAAATGTGTATAACAAATGTTACTTATTCTCCTATTTAGAGTACAAATATTCCGATTTAAAACTGTTAATGAACTTATGTTAATGTGTCTAACCATTTCTTTACCTCTCATATTTGTGGCATAACCAGTGATTGCTAAGTTGGTATTTTAAAGATTCTATGGATAAGTCGCTAGACAAAGTGTTGACAAACTCGTCGTCCATCAACAATTCTAATATTTTTATACAGTAAGGGTATTTAATGTATTTTATATACTTGGGAGTTCTCCAGTACTGGAGATAAAAGATGTAGGCCCTGAATCTTTCGTCTTTGAAATAACCATTGTTCGATAGGTATTTTAAATAGTATACATTGGATAGGCACTGCACGAATTCGAGTTCTACTTCGAATCGAAACTGATCGTCAAACTCAGCTAAAACATTAAATATGATTCAATTAAACACACCTTCTTTTAACGCGGTGGAAAGATCTCCAGAATTAGAAGATGACATTGTAAAATGTGTTAGAAACCGCCCCTAAATATAAGCCTACTGAAATCATTTTGTGAATGGGGAACGCTGTATACCAATTTCATTATAAATTTATTTTTTGTATTTTAATTAAATTATTCATTTCAAATATGGCACAAGTAATTTATTATATATCATATTTAAATTATATAATATACTCCCTATCCTTATTATCTTCTTCAACCATAATTACCTAAATAATATAACAAATATTTTGCAGATGATAGAGGTTATTTTAAACGATCGTCTGGGTCGGAAGATTAGGGTTAAATGCAATTCCGATGATACAATTCTCGATCTAAAGAAGCTCGTGGCAGCTCAAACCGGTAAGTCAACTTTCTAATTAATATGTATATATTTTATCTTCATTTTTTAATTAATAGTCATTTAATCATCTTAGGTACCAGGCACGATAAGATTCGGATTCAAAAGTGGTATACAATATACAAGGATCACATCACCCTCGAGGATTACGAGATCAAGGACGGAATGGGACTAGAACTGTTCTACAATTGAGATATATACTCAAATTTTCACAAATCTAGTTCTTTTCTCACATATTTTTCAAATTTCATCACCTTTTCACTTCTCACTACACATGTATAATATCAGATTTAACTGCTTTAATTTCTTCACTTAAACTTTGTTTGTATGGTTATTTTTAGTTGATATTTTAAGTGATTTTTATTTCAACTCTTCTTGATCATAAATTTTGGTTTTTGGTTCCATTGTGTTGTATTTTTAGTTTTTCTTCACAAATTCGTGATGGATCATTAGAATTTTAATTTTTCAATATTTTTAATTTTTAATTATTATAACATATTTTCTTTTGTTTTTGGTTCCTTAAATTAGTGATTTGGATTTTACATTAGTGTTGTAGGATTCTTGTCTGTTATTTTGTGTAAAATATACCAACTGCCCTTTTATTCATTACTCACCCTGTAAAATAGATCTTAAAATGCTAGTTACTAATAATCATGTGTAAAAAAGTACTGCAAACTTTAATTTGTAAACGACATATTGAAATGGATGGAATTTTTGAAGATAAGTTTCCCAAATAATGAAAACGTTCAGAAACTTTAAAGTTAGCAAGTTTTTTGTGGCACTTTTGACTTTTGTTGTAATATTTATACCCTATGTGTTCTTTCTTTGCTATCATTTTAACTTTTTTTTACAAAGTAAACTTATCGTAGTATCTATACTGGACACATTTTTAGGAATTCTCACAGTAATACTGTTTATCGCAACTTCCTTGTCAAATCCCGGCTATGTTAAGAAGATTGATCCGCCTTATCTGATTTACGATGCACTGAAGGATACTTACAGGACCACAAACCCTCCGAGGTTTGTGGAAATGCTGATCAACGGATATCCCACGAGGGTCAAGTATTGTATAACCTGCCACGTTTACAGGCCTCCGAGGACAGTTCACTGTTCAGAATGCGATAGATGCGTTCTGAAATTCGACCATCACTGTCCCTACGTTTCGAACTGCATTGGTTATTACAACTACAAGATCTTCCTGTCTTTTGTCATCACCTGTTGTATCTACTACGCCTTTCTCCTTTCTTCTTTCATATATAGATCAGTGGAATTCTTTCCCAAATTCCCTTCCAATGTGTCTAAAAACCCAGTTGATATCATTGGAACAATTATCTTTATGATCATCTGCTTTCTTAGCATTTGGGTCATCTTCGGTCTCTACTTCTTCCACGTATTCATTATCGGTAAAAACATGAGCACTTACGACAAGTTAAAGGAGCACTTTGAGGAATTTAACCCCTTCGACAGGGGTCCTTCAAACA
This sequence comes from Theileria luwenshuni, assembly GCA_029379255.1. Lineage (NCBI taxonomy): Eukaryota > Apicomplexa > Aconoidasida > Piroplasmida > Theileriidae > Theileria > Theileria luwenshuni. Next base: position 104,981 of record JAQQTN010000001.1, read on the forward strand.
ACTGTAAGAGTGTCTTCCTTTTCCATCGCAAAAGAAGTAGAGTCAGAAACAGTTCTATCTATAACCCCTATGCTATGTACAGCTTTGACATTCAAAGTAAGGAACTAGGTGAAACACAGGCCTTCTAATATAATTTATTATACAATATTTTTATATATTATTATTCGTTTTGGTTACAAATTAGTGTATATGTGTCTAGGTGTATATGTTATATTGTATATATTGTGTATATCATTTATATTTGATTAAATATTTATATATGTATATACATACCTATGTGTATATGATCATAAGAAAATATATGTATACAAATATACATAGATATATATATATAACAAGGGTAATACAGAAATAGTATATTTAAAAGGTGTTTAGTATATAAGATTAAAATTCACTGTGTTTTATTATAATCATCAGTTTTAGTGTCCTTTCTCAGTTCCTCTAACTCAGGCTCAATTTGGACCCTGTGTAACATTGGAAGGTCAGAATGAAGTAGCATGTTCTGCAGTGTTAACCTCTCTGATGATTTGCCGGTGTCTGGGACGTAACTGAGTTCGTTGTCAGTGACTTCTGAGAAAAGAAACTCAGGTGGTAGCATTGGCATGTGTCTGTGTAAAAACTTTGGTCTTGAAGTTGCGATTTGTTGGTATACTTCGTCTAGTTTAAATGAGTATGGGTTCCGGTTTGTGTAAGTTAGGTAATACTCCATGTCCATAGATTCTGGATTTCTGGGTGGTTTTGCGGTTTTTGATTTTAACCTGCTCATGCTGTTATAGACGTTGTCGGTCTCCTCTTCATTATCCTTGCTCAGTTCTGAAAGGTCTTCGGTTGTGTTAACCATACACTCGAAGTAAAGTGACGACGGTTGAGACAAAAGGACAGGTTGAATGAGTGTATTGTGAGGAACTATGGGTAGCTGTTTTGGCAGCTGCTTAGTTCTCGATGTGACCTTGTCTTTAAATATCAAATTGTATACTGCGGGGTTTACTGATTCCAGGGCGTTCATCACGTCTATGAAGTTGCTGGTTTCGCAGCCCCTGACCCTGGTAAAATAAACGGCCTTCCTTCCGATGCTCTTAATCTCCTTGATGACGTAGTTGGTGATCTTCTCTAGCGAGTGAAAGTCCATTCTTTTAATGCCGGAACCAATTGCGATCCAGGCGACACATTTTTGGAGCCATTCCTCGTAGTATTCGGATTTACCGGTATCTTGTTGTTGAGTATATACTATTTGAGAAGGCCGACTCGATCTGTGGGACTGGGCGAGTGATATAACTACATTGTCCTTCTGAAGGTTAAAGTTGGCGGTCCCCAAGTTATCTTCCGCAGGATTCTCGTTGGTATTAGTGGAGTCCGGGACAAAATCCATTCTAAATATTACTATACATGTCTAAAATAATTTCAAAATAAACTTAAATTAATGAAATTTATATTTATCTGATTAACGAAGTGGGACGTAACCCTATCAAACCATTTGAGCTCGATAATTTAGTAAACATTAGGTAGAATCTGTATAATTTAGATGTAAAAAATATGTATCATAATGTTATTGTTATTTTAAATCCCTGAAACCAGATATTGTATAGTAAATCGCCCTTGTACACATTGTTTTTATTTAGCCACTCAACCTAACAGATTTTCAAGAATGACAATTTCAACGATTTAAATATAATTGAAACTAACTATGGAGTTGGAATTTGACGACTACGACTACTACGACATACTAAATGTTCCTCCAAATGTAAGTTTCTTGAATTAAATTTACAAATTAGCCCATATTTATCTGTTTAATTACCTAATTTCTAACTCCTCCCTTAACTTAAAGTTGTTAATATTTTTTAGGCAACTCAAGATGAAATAAAATCCAGTTATCGCAAATTGATTAGACTATGGCACCCGGATAAGCATCCTTCCACCTTTGATTTTGTTGAATCGACGTCCTCGGGACGTTTTAACGATGGACCGGGAGTTAAAGGAAGTGAGAACGAAGATTCGTTAAACAGAAAAAGGGATTCAGCCTTTACAAAGATTCAAAAGGCCTATTCAGTTCTCTCCGATCCAATCCTGAGGGGACAATATGGTAACTTAGTTTATAATTAGGGTTTAGATTTTATTGTAATTAATCATTAATAAATACATTTAGACAAGTATGGCCATGAAGGAGCAACTCTAGCCAAACTTATAATGAACGAAAACGCCGTTGAAAGGAGCGTTTACTCGATTCCAGAGGACCTCTCGGAAAATAACACACCAAAACAGGAAATACTAAATTTTGAAGAAAAGGAAAACTATATAGCGAAAAGAGTGTTCCTACTCCTGAGAGATAGATACTCGAGGGAGATGAAGATGCTCCCCTTCCAGGTCGTTACCAACTACACATTTAACGCCAGAAGTGACCTCTTTGAAGACGAAACAATGTTTAAAAGAAAAAAGGGGAAACAGTTCATGGGAGATGTAATTCTGAACAGAAGGTACCTGTACCTGACAGGAGCATCCCTAGATAACTCGCTGGAACTGCTGTACAAGAAGTACAGATTCGGAGTTAGTCTGTCCTCAGTCCTGGCTAGAGGAACTTTCGGAACATTCATTTCCCGGTTTTACTTCAGCAAGGAACTTTCTGAAAATGTGGAGTTGAGAGTAACCGGAGACGCCGGAGACTTCATGAGTCCTAGGATGCTCCTGGTGAGCCTGAAGAAGAAGTTTAACGACACCCTGTGGTCAACCTTCATTTTGACCCTGTCCAACCAGCTGATGCCGAACCTATATGCAATATTCCACAAGAACATCAACAAGAGGCACTCAGTTGAACTGACTCTGACAAATGGAATCTTCCTGAATTACTCTTATTTGAAGGTGCTTAACAAGTATACCAAGGTAAACCTGAAGATTGTGACTAACCCAGAGAATATGGGAATAGAAATGAGAACCAAGACTATTAACATATTTGGAACAACACTAGGAGCGTTGATCAGACTATGTCTGATGAACGGACTGACTTTTGAGTGGTTCTTCAGAACTTTCGCCGAGTCCACATACTTGGGAGTCACAAAGGTGGAATATAGACTCTGTCTCACCAACAATAAGGTTATCCTGGTTCTCAAGGGCATCATTAACAACTCAAAGGTGACAGTTCCAATTCTATTGTATAAAGGAGAGCCTAATCAGGCGGTGTACCTGGTTTCATCACTCACAGTTTTGACTCTGCTGATACCCCTGGTGTCAACGGCAGTCAGAAACCTGTACTACAATGTCCAGTCACTGATGAATAAGAGTGAAAGTGGAGATGACAAGGACAGCATTTTAGATAGACTGAGTAGCATTATAACAAACGAAGAGGAGGAAGTTTACAAGAACGCACTAAGGAATAACTTTTATCTGACATTTCCCCAGTTCTCAAAGTCGTCACACTCCTTCGTGGCCAACTCCATGGATGACTCAGATCCACCCAACTACGAACTTAGGCACATCAAGTATTACCAGTACCCGCCCCTGAACATGTTCGGCACCCTCTCGGAAGCAGACAGGGAGTTTGAGGACCAAAATTCCGAAGACCCAAACAAAAAGAGTGCCGAGGAGGAGGAGCTAAACCTGGAGTACGAAGCCAACAAGAAAATAGCAATGGACGAAAACAACAAACTTTACAACATCGCAAAGCTAAACTACTTCAGAGAACTCGATAAAAGAGGCTTGTTAGTCATATTGGCTCTATACGGTCACCCCAAAGTTATCGACTTTGTTTCAAACTATCACCTCTCCCTCAAATTCAACCCTAAGAACTACAGCAACTACGAGGACGAGTTGAACCTACTTTTTCAAAATTCTGGAAAAATCACCAAAGATAACTATTCACCTTATGAGCTGAGACTCTGGAAATCCAAGCACCTCCTAAACGTAACCAACATTCTCATGTCCAGAGTCAACAATTCCACCCTCCACCTGTCGAGCAACAACAAGGACAACCTGATTGGCTTCTTCAACCCATGCAAGACGCTGCAGGTTCAACCTAAACTCCTAGTAGTGTAAGTTTCCAAATCAACTATATAACACAACCTTTTTATTTTTTTTATTTTTTTTGTTTGATCATATTTTGTCTTATCCAGATTATTGACAGTTGGATGAAATGATTGTATAACATAAATTTTATTTCATCTTATCAAAAACAATTCTATTAATTAACACCTAACAAATTAATTAAATTACTTTATTTAACCTCCCAAAATAATATTTAGATACAAATATGGAAACGATCTCAAGGTCGTTGTCGTGGCCAACAATCAGCCCCTGCTAATCCCCTGATAATATAAAGTTGTAATATTGTAATACTGAACTAATATATTGATAGTTTAATGAGTGTAGACATTGATTGTGAATATGTTACAAGCTATGTTGATATGATTGCGATGAGGTTATTGAGCCCATTGATCATATTAGAACCTTCAGCCTGAAAGGGTGTTTTGATGATGGATATAAATTGTGTAAATGTTGGTGTATATTTAAATCTTTTTTAATTTGTGAATAGATACACTAATTAACCAATTAAATAAATTAACTAAATAAATAAAAGAATAAACAAACAAACAACTAACTAAATATTTAACCAAATCAGTCAAAAGAACTTACATTGAGTGAATTAGTCGAACTTGCGTTGTCTATGTGGCTGAAGTCAATCCACTTAATGTTGAAGTGGTTCATGTTGTCGGGGTCAAAGACGATCAGAATTGAGGAGGCAAAGATCGACAGCGAACTCTGATAACTTATCCAGTTCTTGAGGCAGTTCAGGAATTTCACCATTTCAGCTTTAATCTTGTTAGTCTCGTGATCCTCGTTGAAGATTCTGAGAATTATTGAATGTGGTCCACTCACCCTTTCAGTATCTTAATTGCGTCGGACTTGGCCAGGGATTTAGATTCGTTGTTAGTTATAATGTATGTGTTGTTCTAAATAATTGTTAAATCATGAATTAAGTTCATAAATATAGAAATATTGATGTGTGTAAATCGGAATATTGATCCACTCTTGGAAACTCAAACTTACGGGGTGTGGAATGTAAATTGAAGAGATTCTAAATCCCAGTTCATCTTCCGTAGTTTCCTTGGCCACTTGTTTTTGCCTCCATATTTTAAGGATCATATTCAGTGAGTTTGTATCCAGGTGGTTGAAAGACTCTGGTAGTCCGAGTTCAGATGCTTTGAGTTTCTATTGTTTTATCAGTTAGTATATCTTAGTATTCTACTTACGAATTGGTATTGTACAGGTTGATTATCTTGCGATAAATTTCTGTATTCCTTTTTGATTTTCCGCCATGAATTAATGGATTCTAGTTTTACTTTCTCGTCGATGTCTCTGTAATTGATGTCGACTTCGGTGTTGTGGGAGCCCATTTTAATGTCTATGATCCCTGGGTTTGAGAATCCCTCTAGAAGGTTCTCCAGCTAATCATGAATGTTTCTCAAGAAATCATACCTTAAGAGCCTTGTAAATGTTGTTACATTTATTAGGGATGTTATCAACTTCGTACCAGGAGCCGTCTAAAGGTTGTTAAAAAATTAAAGGAACCTGTATAGGAAATGGAAGCTAGTCCGTACAAATAGGGGATGATTTTATTGTCTACCAGGTATGAAAGGTTGGTAAATGTGTTGGAGTTTATGTTATTAACCCTGAGATTTTCAAGGTAGGGGATGTAAGTGCCATAGGCGAGTGAATAGAACAGAGCTTCGGTAGGCGAATGGAGCTTAATGACCTTGTAAATGTATTTTTTGGCAGAATCTCTCAAAATAAAGGAAGTTCCGCTGAACTTCAACTCGTTTATGCCAAGGGTGTGAAGTGGAGTTGAACTAGGAGAATCCCTTTCAACGTGATCCTCATCGGATCGATTCATGTAACTTAAAGAAATAAAACAAAAGTATTGATAATATAAACAGTGAAGAAATAGAACTAATTTTTTATGATTTACACCCAATATTTGTAGTGTACAAGGAAGGATTCTCTGTGTATATGGAACACTGGATTCTTTAATTTTAAAATGAGATGTTTGTTTTTAATTAAATAAATAGATGGGTCAACTTGATTTAATGAAATTGGTGGTTTGTTAGACTAATATCCATCACATTTAGGCCTATACAGCCGTCGATACATACGTCAAAAGCAACTCAGTCGTTGCACTTGGAACAGGTAGAACGTCCTCATTCGCGGTTGAAAGGCTAGCGGAACTTTTAAAATCTAAATCGGTCACAAATATCACAGCAATTCCAACCAGTAACAGAGTTTTGGAACAAGTTAGAAAAATAAATCTCATTCTTCCACAGGCAATCAAACTCGGAATACCTTTGACAACTTTAGATGAAGTGGTAGGAAACGATAAAACAATAGACGTTGCACTGGATGGAGCAGATTCGGTGGACAAGGATCTCAACCTTATTAAAGGGGGAGGTGGAGCCTGCTTCAACGAATATTTGGTGGAACAATACGCAAAGAAACTAATCATTGTATGTTTAGTTTATAAAATAGTATTCAGATGGTAGACGAAAGTAAACTCACTAACAAACACCTCCTGGAGTCGTTCGTGCTCCCTGTTGAAATAATTAAACATTCTCATGTATCAACCTGTAAACAAATCTATAAAATGTTTAAAGAGTATATACTGGACTGGAAAATAAGAAAAAATCCAGATGGAACAGTATTCCTGACGGACAACAACAACGTACTCATGGATGTCCAGTTTAAACAAATGAAACTACAAGAACTTAACAGAGACCTTAAATTGGTAATGTGTAAAAAATAAAATATGATTCAGGTTCATGGAGTGGTTTGTACGGGACTTTTCTTAAATATGGTGACTAAATGTCTGGTTGCCCGAGGTGATAACACAGTATACACTTTAGAAAAAAATAAAGTCTAGCAATTTTTAATTTTTTATTTTTAATCTAATTCACAATTTATTGTTGTATGTAATAACTGTTTTAAATTTAATAAATATACCCATACCATGTATAGTGATTCGAACCCGGAATCTCCAAGAAGATACGGAGAGTGGTTTGTTGTTGACGAGGTTGACTACGTGTTGACTGATTCAACATTGACTTCGAGAATGTCAAGTTCGGAATTAGGAAACACGGTTAATGGGTACACAAACAACGACACTAGTTCGGAAGGAAAAAATGGTCCAAAACAAGAGCTAGATAAATTAGTCAGTGATAAAATAAATCAAATCAATAGAGAAACTAATGGTAAGTTGAGTTTAAAATAATTTAGAACATTTGTTTCTACAGATGATGTGAAGAAGATCAAGGAGAAGTTGGATAAGATACAGTCTAGATGGGACGAAGAAGATATTAAAAAGTACACCCAAAATAATAACTCACACCCGGAGTTAAATAAAATAGACCAACTTCTCGGAGAGGCAATGAAGGAGGTGGCAGAGATACAAAGAGGAGCGAATATGGCAGTTCTGGAGCTGAGTAAATCAGTGGAAAGTGTTGATCAACTGTACTCTCGAACTGCAGATTTGAAGGATTCCACAATAAAGTTCAGAAGAAACGCGTACGAGGAGAAGGCTTCGCAACCGATGGCCTTTAAAACTCAGCTGTTCTTGGCTGCCTTTTCGATTATCGCATTAAAGTTTCTCATAAGCATTTTCTCATAATTTTATCCTTTTAAAATTTCAGTTTTACTCGTATTAGTTATTGTATTACACAACCCTGGGAGGGTGTGTCCATTCACTATATATCAATTATGTATCCCATTTAACCTATCAACTTGTAATGTTAGTTTTTGTTTTGTAATTTTAGATGCTTTAAAGATGCCTTCCATAGCAGAACTGAGAAGTAGGCTGCTTTCAGCGCAGTCGAATAAGGCCAAGGCAAGGCTGAGCAACCTCCAGTGCATAGACATACTTCTCAAAGTTTGCAGGAAAAATAATGTACAATTAATTAGCAGTAATGACGGAATGCTGTTTTATACCATAGAGGAGGTCCAAAATGAAGTGGAAAACGAACTTCTGTGTAGAGGAGGAAGGATCGCAATCTTTGAACTCAACTCCATTCTCAACTTTCAACCTGATTACATAGATAGAGCAATAAAAAACATAGTGGAATCGACAAATATGTACATTAACTCTCACGGAATCATCATAAGTAAAAGATACCTCAAGAATCTGATGTTCTCAATCAATGATAGAATCCAGGAGTGTGGAACTGTGGAAATTTCTGAGCTTTCAAACGAATATGACCTGCCCTTTGAGATGATTAAATCAAACGTGAGTTCGAACTTGGGAACTGTGATTAAGGGGAACATAAATGGGAACCTAATAGAGTCTTACACATTTGAGGAGAGAAAGGTTAATAACCTAAAGGTGTCATTACTGGCCATTACAGTGCCGATGCTGACTCACGACATTTCGAGAATCATTAAAATTAATATTAACACGGTCAATGATACCTTTCAAAACATGCATAAGAAGGGAGAGATCAGGGGACTCCTCAAGGGAGGAGAGTACATTCCACAGTGTTACCTAGATGCTGTGGAGAGGTACCTCCACAATTACTACAGCAGGAATGGATACGTGGAAGTTAAGCTGGTTAAGAGCTTCTCACATTTGGATTCTAAATTGCTTGATAAAATGTTTCAAAATAATGTTAAACTAGATTCAGTGTATATTAATAAGGACATGTTTGAACCAGTGTCAATTCTAATCAATGAAGCCATATCTTCAAAGAGCTGGAGAGAAGTGACATCAATGTTGCCCTCATCGCTAACTCCCCTGGACTGGAATCTGGTCATCGGGAGCATAAAGAATGCCTCAAAAAATGGAGCACTCCTAGAAAATCTGTATGTCACAAACACCTTTAAAGATGATCTGGTCAAGTATTTGGTTAAGGACATGGATGAAAGGAAGGATAAGGTGGAACAGTTTCACAAAATATTTGCAGAGTCGAATCTCGGAAATGACCACTTGACAGAGTGTGTGGAACTCGTTCTTAGTCAAGATAAACAGGACCACTTTGTAGACCTGTACCAAATATATCCTGAACAAACGTACTCGTTGGTGGAAGTGGACCTCAAAAAAGACCTGTTGAGCATGATAGTGGCGGCCAAGAAGGTGACGAAATCGTCTGCTGAAAAGAAAATAGCCAAAGATAACACTGAGAAGCTCCTTACACACATCATGGAATCAGAGATGAGTCTGAAGGCCCTTGAAAAGGTTCAATTCGATACCACAAATGTAATTCTACAATTCATGGCAAAGGAACTATGTGGGTCTGTCTTCAACCTGCTGTTGGAGTGTTATCTGACTAACAATAAGTTGGTGGAGGGCCCAGTGGACCTGGACCCAAACAAAAGGAGTAAAATGATTGAACTCATAGTGGACGATGATGTAAAGTCTCTGTTTAAATCTTACACAACCCACTTAAAAAACAAAGACGCTGTGTTATGTGTATCGACTGCCAGGGATCTTTGTAAACTCATGTACATTAACTACAATGTTAAGAAGGACTCGAGGAACTTTCTGAGGAATAAACAGACACAATACCACCAACAACTGTTATCATTGACCAACTTAGACTCTCTAACAGCCTGTTACGTGTGTGTAAACCTAATATTCCTGAAGAATAATCTCTACTTTCACATTAACGATAAACTGTGGTGTCTCAAGGAAACCCTGAGTCTCTTCAACGCAGTCCTGGGGTCGTCGGAACACTTCAAACTGATTCAGTCAATAGTGGAACTGGTCGAAAAAATGGAAAAAGGAGCCGATCAAAAGCCTTCTGAAACAGGTAACTGATGTAGATAGATACATAGATAGATACAAAGTGTTATTCAAATTGACAAGGTCAATGTGTAACACATTGTTAAAAGCATTTAGTTAGGTTGTCTAAAACACACTTTTGTTATTTTTATTATTACTATCGTTATTATTATTAATATTGTTGTTGCTATTGTTGTTATTATTTATCTCTAGTTTTATTTTTAATTAAAAGCTTAATACTAACTTGTTTAAAAGAAATTATTACATTGAGATTACTAGTGTTTGTTAAATAATTAGTTGGGTAAATTATTATTTCACTTCACAAAGGATTAACAGTCAATTTTACAGATAACAGGGTGCTGCAGGAGAAGACTTCGGAGCTGATTAACGCGTTTAAAACTTGAGGCCGCCCTTATTTCCCATGGCCTCAGTCTAATGTTTAGATTGTATTTCACGCTTACCCAAGCCTTGGCGATGGTTCGCTTCATATCGTCGTCTCCCTGAAAAATGTGAACCATGGGGCCTTACCTCGTTGTACATGTTCTTCATCAAGTCCATTAGCATGGCCTGAGGGTTTGAATCGTCCGTCTTGGGGGCTGGCATTTTCTTGTCCTGAAACATCAATTTTGGAGTGACCGTACCTTTTCTGGGGACGAGGTTAAGCTGCTCCAGGTAAACTCCTTGTCCTGATAGATTGAGGAAAATAGTCCTAACCTTTTGAATCTTCACTTGGAGGAAGCCACTCTTACACTTCCAAGTTAGGCCTGTTGTTGTTGAGAGAGAAGAGAGTACCTTCTTTGTTTACTGTCGAATAGAGCTTCTTGAGGTAGAGTTGGTAGTATTTCCCTCCCAAAGAAAACTAAATTTTAGCAATTAAAACCAAAAAACGGCTTTAGAATAAGGATATTCATAGTTTAAACATGAAACATTGAATAAGTGGTACCTTAACGTCCAGAGACTGGCCGTCAACTTCGACAGTCACATCCTTTACTTCCTCTGTCACAGGAATTAAAACTCTATTTGTGGAATCTGAATGAGTGATCAACTTACGTGACAGATTTTGAAGTTTGGTCCCACGAAAAGGTGTTAATTGTGTTATAGACGACCTAATTCAATAAGTTGAGTGTATGTGTAAAGTTTCGTACTTTTGTTTCATTTTTGGTTACTGAAGATTCTGGAACGCTTACTTCCTAATTATATATTGTTAGAAGGTATTAAATTGCCTGTGTTTTACCAGGTTTGTAATTAATTGTTGGATCTGGGTCTTGACTGAGGGCCTGGTGGCCAAACCTAGCAACCTTCGCCATTCTTCCAGGTCTGCTAAACTCATCCTAAATTTTAGGCTTTTATTATAAAATATATAACATATATTGTGATTTAGAACATTATGATGTACTCGGCTGTTGTGCTGGTTGGTAAAGGCGGTGTTGTTCAACATATTCCATAACTTTAGGATGGAGCAACAAATCTCCGCATTTCTAAAAATAAAGTTAAATGTGTAATGGTATGAATAAATAATATCAAGTTATAAGAATAGTTAAAGGATATGTACTATGTGTAGTTACTTACCTTCCCATCTCCTAGTTCCTGGCGTACTTGTGTAGAAGAAGCCGGAGAACTACTGGTCTGTTGTTGATTCTTTCTAAGGAGTTCATCCAATAATTCATAGGTTGTTAGTTTTTCGAGATTATCTTGAAGGATGGTATGACCCTCTCGGTATGCTATCAAAAACTTGGTAATTTTTACCAACTCCTTTGAATAAGGCCTAAAACCATTTATATTACATTCTCTTGGAAAAAATTTAGCTAAAACTAACCAGTCGAACATTTGGGGAAGGATGTCAGATCCCATGAAGAAATAAAATTCCTTATCCGTCTCTGTTTCTTGGAAATGCTTTACAGTAAAATAGCTGTCCTGCGGATTCTGTAACTTCATTTCATAATCACTGAATTGTAGGTTCAAGGAGGAGTATTGATCCTTGAATACTTTCATTGCTATTTCACACATCTTTTTGCGATGGTCGTCTTGAGTTTTATACTGTTTATCAGTTCTAACACCGCTTGGCATTATCCGAATTTCATTAAAGAAAGCAGTTCTTATACAAAGGTCAAGCATCAACATATGCCCCGTTGTTATGGGATCAAATGCTCCACAAAATAACAGTACCCTGGTTGCCATATAAAGCCGGTGAACGTCAAATCATGAAATACATTTGTTTATAACGAGTAATGATTGCTTGTCAGTGGCGATTTTATTTGGAATTGAAAGAAACCGATAGGTAAGAATGGAGGTATTAAAATGTATAGAATGGTGTTACAATTTCAGAAAAACATTCCTGAAATACTAAAAAAATATTTTACAAAATATAATACACAAGGTAGAGGTATATCTTACAGGTTTCAGGTGAAAATGTAGAAACTGTGGAAACAGGGTGAAATCTAACGTAATTCGCCCTGGATAAATATATTTTGCAAAAACTTCGTTCCTAAATATGAACTAAGTTTAAATCTACATAAAACAAAAATAAATCTAACAATATATTTATGTTAGGTTGGAAACACATGTGGAATCTGGTATGTTGTGAGGCCTTTAGATATCGAGCTTTTTTCACTCAAATTCTTCCAAATCTTCATTTTTCTTATCATTTACTTTCTAAATCTTGTTATTTATCATTTTATTTACATATGATCTAGATACTTGATTTTTAATCTTCATTCTGCACCTGCATCTCAGATCAACACGACATACATCAACATCATTTCTGACCATAAAAACCTTAGATTAGATGATTTATGTCCTCCTTTTTTTCATTTTTGAATTTTCGACATCCGTGATTCATATGATCTTGAATATTACCCATTGTTCAAGGCCTCCTTAGCTCAGTCGGAAGAGCGCCAGACTCTTAATCTGGTGGTCAGGGGTTCGAGCCCCCTAGGTGGCTCTTTTTTCTTTTATTATTTTAAGTATTTATATAGATGTATTAATTCATATATTTTATATTTTTTTGTTCTTTTTATTGTTTATCTAGTCTTTTGGTTATCTTCTTTACATAAATCTTCTCAAACCCTTCATTTTTAATTTTACACATGATTGTCCTTTATAAACTCATGGAGAATTCTCAGATTCTCTTAGTATTCCTATAAAACTACAGAAAATGTACTTCCTGGTCTATTCAACAAAGTTATAAATTTATACAGGCTTATTTGTGTTACTTTTTCCCTTCTAACATCATAGTATTTCATTCTTTTCCAATCCCTGCTTTTTGATTCCACCGCCACCAGCACATTGTCTTTCGTGTATTCAAAATACACTTTTCTTTTATCCGCTAGGTCAACTCCGTCAGGTTCAAACACCTTGGTTCCACAGTAGTTCACATACCTTATGATGTTGCCTGGTGTTGCTTCGTAGACCAAGGTATACTGAAATTTGTTTATTTTGTTCTGAAGTTTCACGGTTATGTCCACAAGATCTTCTTCGTCTATCGGAGCGTCGAGAGTTAGTGGTCTACAAAGTCCACTTCTGACTAGCAGCAGAACCACAACAAATAACACATTCATCTTTTATTTTGTTTTAGACACTTCTTTATAACTCTAAATCCTTTTCTGCTTTATAAGACATACTTTATCCAAAATTTTGTGCAGTGGTTGTTTTTTAATCTCTCAATAAATCGTCCTCGGAGGTGCATATTTTTTTCAAAATTATTTCTTGAAATTACACATTTTATTTTTTTGATTGCCTTTTCATTTGTTTAATTAGTTTTTATCATTTTTATCTTAAATCTGCCCTTTTTTCTATAAAACAACTAACTTTGAATCACTATTTAACATGTACTTTTAGCTTAACACATTCATCTAAATTCCATTTACAGAACCCATTTTCTTTTTATTTACCTTATTCAACCTTTTGATATTAATATGCTGATATTTTAACTCATTTTAAGTGTTATTTTGTAACATATCTCTTTCCCGGTATATTTTGTCCACTTCCTCCTGGATCTTCTCTGATGATATGTCTACGTTCCCCTTTACTAAAAATGGTTCGTCATCGACCGTGTCTAATTCTGGAATTTTACTTTGAATATTTTCCTTTCTTTTAAGGATGTTTTTAATTATGGCTTCTATAATTGTCTCGCCCGTCCCGTTCACCAATGCTTGAACCCTGTCTTCATCTGAAAGTATATTGTAGATGCTATCTCTGTATATGTAGTATCCTATCTCCAGTTGATCAAAGTTTTCGTTTGATATGACTGATAAAATTATCTTTGACTTATAATGTGTATAGTTTACCACTCTCCTGAATGAACTGTCGTGTTGAGTCTCGTCTTCAAAAAGTACCACTCCATGGTATGTAAGTCTCATTATAGGTTCCTCTGTGGCACTTTCATAGTATGTAAGTGAATATATGATGTCATCAGGTTCTGCTTCTGATCTGCAAAACTCATTTTGAGTCTTCACTTTAAATTTATACAGGTCTTTTTCATCCAGAGGTAAATTGAGTTCTACTGAAATTGAAAGTCTTAAAAAATATAGTATGCCAAATATGATCTTCATATTGTACATTCTTTTGTTGTTTTTTGAAACAAAATTTCAGAGCTAGCTTTTTACAAGAATGATTACCAAAGATAAATGAACATTTCTAATTCCATAAGTCACATATAAAAGAACATTAACTTTAATATAGTAAAAATAGGTGAACGTGAATCTCTTGGTTTATACTTCTTCTCCTTCCATTTAGTCGGAGTCCCCGTTTTCTTCTGCAGTCTCTGGTTCTTTTTCTGATATTCTGAGGTTTGAAAATTTTGCCAAACCACTGGGTCCCGGAAGTGAAGGGTCATCGACTGTTGAACTGTTGCTTTGAATTATAGCATCTACCTCCCTTTCTATTTCTTCAGCAGATACATCCTTATTTCCCCTAACCAGGTAAGGTTCCTCGTCTACTGAATCGAGATCGCCGTAGTCAGTTCGGTTTGATTCATTATTTTTTGTAAATATTGAATTTAAAAAGGTTCCCATTGGTGAATCCGAACTGTCTCTAATGAAAGTTTCTATTAACTCCGGAGATTGTGTAAGATTTCTGATCATTCGCTCTGTGATTTCGAAGGTTTCTTCATAATCTAGTACTCCTGATTCATGCTTTCCTATTCCTATAGTAACTCTATCACTAAAAACTGAATAAAGTACAAATCTTCTAAAACTTGGATCATGTTCGCTTGTGTCATTAAAAAATTCGACTCCGTGGAATACCACTCTTCTAATTATATCGCTTGTTAAACTCTCATAATAAGTGAAGTTATAATCGTACAGGTTACCACCTTGATTTTCTAACAAAAAATGTTTTTTAATTTCGAAGTTTGCTGCATCACTTTCTGATAGGGGCAGTATCAAATCAATCGATTCTGAATACTGGATGAAGAAAGAACAAATAAGAAGTAGTATTACTTTTATTCCTGTCATTTTTAGAGTTTATTCTTAATAATATCTAAAAATGGAAATGCATCTATGTATCTCAAATAGGTGAATCGCATCTGAGCAACATTTAGTACCCTAAATTTTTATTCTCAGCTGCAGATTCAAATTTGTCTAAATACTTAACTCGTATTAGTTCCACTTGCTCTAAACACATTTAATACGTAATTAGTCTATGGTCCGGAGGCAGAATCAGGGTAGAAATGAGGCTGTTGTGAGTGTCCCTCTGGTTGCTCTTGTAGTTGATATAGCTGGTATTGTTGTGGTTGCGGTTGTGGTTGTAAATGTTGTTGTTCTTGAGGTTGTTGAAACTGCGGTAGTGCTATTGCTAGTGGTTGTGCTTGAGCTTCTCCCTGTTGTTGTGATCCTGGAAGTCCCTCTGCTTGTGGTCGTGCTGCTGATTGATAAATTGTGGTATCCAGGTGAAGTTGTTCCTGCTGTGAATCTGGTCTGTAAAATACTGGAGTCGAGAAATCATGTATTATTACTACTTTACTCAATATTTCTTCTACTAGGTTATTCATTAATTCATCCTCTTCTCCATTAAAACTTTCTGCTTTGACTATTTTAATTCTTTCGTCTTGTTCTGATCTCAGAATTGACCTTTGCATACTGACCCTTGGTACTCTTGAATTCAATAAGCTTTTTACTTGTTCTGCGTAATCCTTTTCGTACTTTCTCAGTACTAATCTGGCTGCCTGGTTGATTCCCATCAGGTTGTACAGGCAGCCTTCCATGAACACGTGGGCTGACTCCAGTCCGTATTCCCGTACTCCGCTTGTGACAGCGATTATCTCCTTTCCTTCTAGTTCCATGTGGGTTACGTATCTCTGAAGTAGTGGATTTTGTCTGTTTTCATCTCGAAATATTTCCTTTCCTTTATAGATCACTCTTTTTATCAGGTTTCCTGGAAAACTTTCGAATATGATCGTTTTGCAAAAAAAGCGTTCCTCGTCTAGCGATATTCTGCAGTTATCCATTCTAATTCCAATGTCCATTTTCCTTCCGTCGTACGGCAGGAATACGTCTACTGATAGGCAGCTTGATATCAACAGTATGATTGGAAAAAATGTGTTCATCTTAATTTGACAAATATCTATAAATTATATCATATGGGATCTATCTATTTAAAAACCGACTATAGTACACGTAAAACTCGGGATCTCAGGGCGGAGCTTAGATATTCGGCAAACCGAACTGTATTGTCCATGAATATCTTTATTTTGATCATGTAAATTTAGTTTACGATATTAAAGCTGAATAGGGTTTATCCGATAAATTTTATGTTTTAATTTAGTATACCATTGTCTTTTGGGGGATATAGGTTGTGAACGGGTGTCGATCTTCATATTTGATCTTTGTATACCCCTCTTCAGCCTTGTCTTGGGTTCCCTCAGACGACGCATATTCGATGCCTTCCAAATTCCCCCTAAGTTGGTACTCGTCATCCAGTTGATATCCGTTTTCAATTTGCTTTGTCTTACTTTCCAGAGGTTCATCTTCAATTTCCAGGAGTTCATCTTTTTTTCTCCTGAATACTCTGGGCATGAATGACTTGATCCACCTCGTCATGTATTCGGTCGGAAAGAAGATGAACGAGGGGTACATCTCCGGTTCTATGTCCTTTCTGGAGAGCAGCACCATGATATCTTTTTCGTTCACTGCTCTCTGGTGATTATTTACGATGTGTATTTTGGTCGGGACGTTGTGGGCTAGATCGTACATATTATCATGTTCGATGAAAAACTGTGCTTCAAACTCATTGTCTTCTCTTTTTTTATCGATCTCTTTTACGTGGACCGATATAACAACTGTGGTTGGTAATACTGTGAATGTTACAATTCGCCTTTCTGGCTTTCCATGTTCGTGATTGTCATGGAATATTTCGATATTATGGTAAAAAACTCTGGATATTAGTTCATCCGTTTTACTTTCGTACGTGACTGTGGTATGTATGAAGGTCGGCGGTGAGAAAATCGTGGTTGTGAACTCGACCTGCTTATCTATGTGGAAGATCGGGGATTCGTTCTCGTTGAGAGGTAGATACAAATCCAAACAGTGGCTCTGCATTAGGAAAAATATTAAAAACAATAGGGACTGCATTTAGAGGTACATAACTAAATAGATTAAGTAGAATTCACTGTTTCTTGGGTTTGAATGTAAGGCACTGCCGTCTCTCACTCCAACTCACTCAATTCACTTTTCATTCACATTTCCACTTCCATAAATTACTTATTTTAATACATTTGTAATTCTATCAGATAGAATCTCATTGGTTTTCTAAATCTGGATTTTGTGTTACTTGCATCCTCGGGCTGCCTTCAATCGGATTCCTCCTCCGATTCCTCATTGATTGCCCTAAATTTTAGGTCTTTTTTATTAAAATTTTTTTGCATTCCACTTGGCCCTGGTTGATCTGGGTCGTAAACTAAATTCGTCATATTTCCTCCTATCACTCCCACTTCCAAATTAATCGGCTGTTTATTGATTTCTTCCTCTCTTTTATAGAGAACCGCCTCGTCGTCCACTTCATCTAATTCTCCGTAATCCTTTTTTTTCTTTTTGGTTTTTCTTGAGAATATAGATCTAATGATTCTTCCTTCCAGCGTTTGGTCCGTCCCGTCTTCTATTCTTTCTATCCTTCCTCTCTCGTTTTCAATTTCAAAAAGTTGATCGTATCCAAATACGAGGTGCTTTTCAAAAAATATGTCATTTTCTTTAAGTTTTATTACACTTATTGTGTATTGGTGTGACATTATTGCCGTTCCTACTATTCTGTTGAAAACTCCTTCATCGCTTCCATCATCTCTAAATATTTCAACTCCGTGGTAGTAAACGTTCTTGATTGATTCTCCTATTTTACTCTCATAATACACCAATTTATGTATACTTTCCTCTTCTTCACCCTGATCCAGGTAATTTATCATGACGTAAGTCGTTGTTATCTCATAAAAATCCCGATGAATCTCACTTAGCGGCAGAAACAGGTTCAAACACTCCGAATGCAACAGACTGTACAATATAATAACTATAATTTTCATTTTCTGTTGACATAATTAGGTCATAATCCCCTGAGCTAGCTACACACCTGTCTATCAAATATTATGTAAATCTTTTCTAAAGTAAATCTATTTAACCAGTAAAAGTTATTTTTAACCTTAAACCTATATCTAGATTTATTTAAAACAATTTTAGTTAAAAACATATAAAGTTGAATGAGAACATTAAATCTACTTAGATGAGGGAGGAAGTAATTCATTTCTGGAGATGATAATCTCTTGGAATATTCTTTTAATGTCTTCCTCTATCTTCTCTTCACTTAATTCCTCTCCTCCTGTCGATGTTCCTGATGCTTCTCCTTTCAAGTTCCCTTCAGAACCAGTTTCACTGGTAATTTCAATCTTTTGGCATGCCGATTTCAGACTGGCTCCATCCTTCTGTTCAGCCTTTTCCCCTCTCTCATCCATTATTTTACTTGCTTTCATCAGATCGTACAGTGTGTTGTTCGCTATGTAAAACACTCCTTCCAGCCACATCCTTTCTCTTCCTCCGTATACTGTTATTAATGTTTTCCTTCCCATTTCTCCATAGTTGACCAGTCTTCTCAGAGGGGGTAACCTATAAACAGGGTCGTGAAAGATTTGGTGTCCCTTGTATTCTACCGTTGTTATTGGCTCTGAACGCGAACTTTCATAAAAACAGTGCTCGTATCTCACCCCCAAAAGTCCCAGACCTAGATCCCCGTAGGACTTGTACCTTCCGACGTTAAAGTCTCTGGGAAATTCTTCAGTAAGTGGAAGCTTTAACTCTATCGAACTACTCGAGTTAACAAAAACTGCCAGCAAACCTAATATTATACTGACTTTCATTTTTCTTATCTTATTATTATGTGATTCCCATTATAAATATTCACAGCTAGCTAAACTTAGCACACCTTAGCTGGATAAAATGTGTGTCTAAACCTATCGTTAACACGACTTTTTATTGTAAGAATTATTTAATGTCTATTAATAAACTATATTGCCTATCATTCAAAAATCACATTCATACTTAAATGGATATTTACATGTAAATTACATTAATTATATTCAACTACATTCTTATTATAGTTTAAACGAAAATGAATCAAATATAGTTAATTATGGTCTGTAATCGGGATCACTGTACAATCCAAATTTACTCAGGATATTCCTTTCGAAGATATTGTTTATGTCCTTGGCAATATCTTCCTCTGTTACAAAAGGTTCACTGATTTCTAATGAAGCCATAGCCTGGGCAACTGAGGATTGTGGAACTGAACTTGGTTTAGGAGGCACCTTATAAAAGGTTTTCGCCACGTATTCCCCTGGTGTAAGACCACATATTCTTTGTAACTCCCCTGTCAGTAACTTTTGAATATTCAAGATATTGTATATGTTTCCATTAGCAAAATACAGTACAAGTTCTCTGTGCCTTCTATGGTCCAAAATCATAACAGTAAGAAGTTCTCTTCCGTTTAGGGTATTATAACCTACTACCCTATTGAGCTTTTTAGTAATACGTTCTGGGTCATTAAAAACTTGATATCCATTGACAAAAACCCTGGTGATATGTTCAGGTCCTTTGGCTACAATGGTCCTACTATAGTAAGTAATTCCAAATTTTTTCGCCGCATGAGGGTAGTCGATGTGAAGTTCCTCTACACTAAAATCTTTGTCATTTGTCAAATCCTCCGGCAAATGTAAATCTATGCAAATACAACCGGTAAAGAGTAAAATGTGTAAAATAATATGGTAAAGTTTCATCATTTTTTTAGGCCCAAGATCTAAGTGTAAATCAAGATTTTGTTCTAATAAGCTTAACAACTAAATTATAAAATAAACAAATCACATGACGACAATAGTCAGCTATAGGACTCAATTTGGGGCAAAGATCCAAATATTACTAGCCAGCTATCAGATAGCCAAAAATGTCTAACTGTTAAAATTAAAATACAAACTTATGAATGATAAAACACATTAAATAGCAGTAATTAGAAGTTTAGATGAAGACTATATTCATAGAATTTCAATTGATAATTAGAATAAATTAGAGATTTCGAACAAAAATTAAAAATTACGATTGGTTAGAATTAGATTAATAATGTTCTAAAGATCATAGTAATATTAAGAATATATACTCTAATTGACTGTATCTGATGATTAAAATTTAAGTGTAATAGATAGTAATTAGATATTAGATATAAAAAAGATGAGTGAGCAAGTTATACAGGAGGTAATGAGATCGAAAATAAGATTAAATTAATTTAAAGGAAGTTAGAATTGAAAGATATAAAATTAGACAAAGATTTAGTTAAAAATAAATGAAAAAATGGACACAAAAATAGAGATATTTTATAAAATCATTGAGAAGACAAAAATAAAGAAAAAATAAGATTAAATCAGTTTGATTAATTATTTTAAAAAATTAAAACTGAAGATTATTGTGATGATACAATAATATTAACCACAATAAATGGTTAGATCTTTTACACATTTATATTTAATTTTTTATTTTTGTACATTAGATTAATTTTATTGTTGTAACATATTAATTTTTTTATTTTGTAAAATAGTTAGTGGTCTTTTTTCAAGGAATTGACCTTACACATTGAACCTCGTGGAATGGACCTATTTGTTTGCTCATGGTTTTGTTTTAAGCTTTAATAATATTTAATAATTCAATAAGTCTGAATTCTGTAAAATATTTGTCCTGATTTTAGCAGTAATTTAAAATGCTGGGTCCCTTGGTAAACATTAAGCTCTCAGAGCTCACGGGAAGGTACTGTTTAATTTTTGGCTTAAAATGATAATTTAGGGATGATATTAACGATGAATACACTGACATGCTCTTAATTCTGAGAAAACCGATGAACTTCTTCAAGGTAGACACTCTAATACTTAAAATCAGTTTTCATTCACACATCTTCTTTATTTTCCATAATTAGAATCCATTTTATGTCTTTAATGAATTCTATTTGTAGGAAGTCTCATCTGACTCTGATGTGGTAATCAATGTTCACACTGGAGTTCTAAGGGTGGCCTCTTCCTACTTCAACAAGGCCATAGACTCTGTTCTTGAGAAGAATTCCAAGTCCAAAGGTACTTTCAGGAACCTTTTATCTTTAATACAAAATAATTATAATGAAACTAATGGTTTCTTAGATAGTACAGACAGTTCTGGAAAGTTGAAGCTCGTTTTAGACACCCAGTACCCCTCGGTGGTCCAGAGAATAATATACTATATCTACAAGTAACTCATAAATAAATTAAATTTATGTAGAAATGATTATCAAAATATGAACGAGGACACTAGGTCCCTAGTGCCGCTCTACAGAGAAAGTGTTAGGTTCGATTTGCCAGACCTTAAGAACAGCGTCCTTAAAATAATGAGGTCCCAAGCCTCTCTGGAGGACCTGTCGAATCTGGCGATGGAAGCAGAATTGGCAGGAGAAGTAGAGTTGGCATCAGAGTGTGGTCGAATACTGGCAGACTCAGCCTATGCCATTTTCTCAAGTAAGAGAAAATTTTTAAACATTTGCTTATCCAGGTGACATACACTTGAACCTGGGTCCTGCTGCTTTGAACGCCTTGATGAAAACAGACAATCTTCAACTGGATGAGGTTCAGGTTTTTGCGTCACTTTGCTATTATATGGACAGTAAGAATAACTTACACTCTCCATATACCACCAATCACTTGACCACCCAGGAGAAGGTACAACTTTATCAAATACATAAACGTTTTTTTCTATTATCTAATTAAACCATTAGGATTTGATTAAGAACATAAGATTCTGCTCTATGTCACCAAAGGCACTGTCAGAATTCCGATGTGACTCTGTTAACACCTTTCTGTTGGATGGAGCACTCAGAATACTCAACAAGAGCCAACTTAAGCCCAGAGCATTTCCCTGGAACGTTAGTTTAAATTCTTCCCAGTCAATTTTAACTTTTACAAACAAGTATTTACACCATTCAGGACAATGACGAATATAAGACCATTAAATACAATGGGCTTTTTCCAATAATGCTTGTGAGATCTGGGAAGTACCAACTCTCGAGCATGGATCACAACTCCAGTAACTGTAAACTAGTGACTCCCCAAGTCAAGGTCCTCAATAATAAATCAGCTTCATACCCAGCCTACACACATGGTAAGATTTAGTGGTCTTTTTTCAAAATAAAAATAGAGAATATTTACTAAGTTCATTTAGTATAACCGATTGACCCACCTTATTCAGGAACTGAAAGAGAAGGTTGTGAACTATTTTGGGCATTTCTAGTTTCGAGAACCTTAAACGGAAAGATAGGACTGGGACTGACCATTACCTCAGACCAACCACTTGATGAACTGTCAAGAGTAACCTTCTCAAACATGGCAAAGTCAAGAAAAGTGGTGTTCTTCTACGACTTTACAGACAACAAGTTTAAATCCGGATATGTGGATGACACTTCGTCAACTGAAATTAAGTCGCTGTGGACCTACGAGTCTGACATGAATAAAAATGTCTACAAGGTGAAAACCAATGACGTGGTCCACATTAGAATAAATGTAAACTTCAGTTGCATTAACTTCCAACTAACCGTAGTCAACAACAGGTTTACCGAAAAGTTTACAATACCCGTAAATACTAAGGTAGTCACAATATATTTTTACACGTATTTAATTATCCCTTATATAACTTTTTAATTATTTTACAGCGATCTTTGGGAAATCTGATCAAGAGACCCAGCGTGCTGACCTCCCCCTTCGTCCTTACCCAGGACATTGGCGACGCCCTCAGCATACCAGAGTTATCAGCTTCCTTTAAGTTTTTTTGATTTTATGTTTTAATTATGAATGTGTATCTAATATTACATTGTTTAAATATTTTAAATTTGATAAATTAGTCTACAAGAACAAATTGGTTTAGGATGGAAGGTTTAACTCAGCTCCCTCAGGGTGTCCTCCCAGTCAAAGGGATGGTTGTAGTTAAAAACAATATATTCGTCGACTTTGGAGCTTGAACCGAGAACCTTCTTAAGTTGATTTACACTTTGAAATTTGTATGCATTTTCAAATACGTTTACAGGTTTATTGGAAACTAGGGTCATTATTAAGAATGAAACTTACCATTGGACCAGCCTTCCTTGTTATAGGCTCCACTCACAGGTTCTTTGGAATTGAATACTGATTCTAAATAATGGTTGTCAAGTTAAAATACCTGAATCAGGTTCTAAGGGGTCATTCTCTTCAAAGTGGAAACGGGATTCGTTGGAATCCCTGGATTCATGACGAAACTTATAAAGTTCGTCAGAATTCTGAAAGAAGTAAGAAGGAAATTTCCTTACCACACGGTTAAACACAGTTTCATTTGCAGGAGAGTGGGCACTTAAAGTCTGAAGGTTATTAAAATATTCTGAGATGGCGTTGTCATCAGTCTTCAGACTGTGTACAGAGGAGTGGTCTTCAGGCCTGAGATTCCCGATGTGGTTTTTAAGGCGACTTATAAACAGGCTCTTTGCGATATTACAGTCATTTGAGTTAAAATCAGATACTACTCGGAGAACATCGAATAATAACTGGAAGAGTTGAGGATTCTGGTCCTTAATCTGTCGAATGAAAAGTTCAGCTTCAGCAGAATTGACAAAATCCTTGTCATTTGTGTCCAGAAATTTGTAGCAATAAAGGATGTTCCTTAAAACGGTCTCATCTAGTTCGTCCTTGTCCAGATGTAAGGTCTGATCGTCAGTAGACAAGACTATCTTTTGAGAATCAGAGAAAGGATCAGATTTGAGTCTACGGAACTCATCGCCAACTAGTTCGGTGCCATATGGATGGAGCTTGAAGGAAGAATAGGGCTTTTTAAAATAATGGCTGTCCATTGACTTTAGGGTCCATTAAAACATTTAGTAAATTCCATAAATGCATTTAGTTGCACATTGTTATAAACTCAAACAAAATCGATTATAGGTAAAGAAGATGTGATTTGAAATAAAATGTGTATTCATTAAGACTTCTAGAGTGGAGTTCCCGATACATGCCATTGAGAGTCTACATCAGATTTTGTAATTTATATTTGTTTTATTTATACTTTCATTTCATAATATTTAATCGCAAATATAGTATACTTGAATATTACAATGTTTTAATTGATTTAAATTTCAAGAAATGTCCACAAACCTGTTGATTTCTTTACCCTCTCAACCAGTTCGTTGTTTTGCCATAAGTCAATTCGATCTCAGCCATTTTGGCCCAGATTCCAATGAGTTATTTTATCGCCACTATTGCGATCTCGATGATCGGTGCAGAGGCTCCTATCCCTGTTTGAAGAGTGACATTTATAATCGGATCATAAATAAACTTTACAATTTCGACTATGACAAATTTTATTTACGAATCAACTCTGAAACTAATAGTGGAAGGACCAATTATGATTCTTCAGAAGGCTCAGACCCAGTGAATTATCTAGGATCCAAGGATCTTATCACCATCACTGTCCTCTACCGAATCCTCGGAGGTAAGGGAGGATTCGGGAAAATACTGAAGACCCAAGCCAGTAAAAAGAGACAATCTAACAATTTGGACTCCTGCCGCAACCTGCAGGGGCAAAGAATAAGGACAGTCAGACTGTCGGACCAGATGAGCAAGTGGAAGGAGAAGGAAGAGGCTAGAGAGAAGCTAGATAAAGATATATACAAACTCCCAAAGAAGGAAGATAATTCAGTTAGTATTAAAAAGGAGAATTTTGTGGACGAAAAGTACGTAGAAACCGTGAAAAAGGAGGTTAGCAAGGTCAAGGAAACAGTACTGAGGGGTTTTGACAAAAAATTGGATAAGGAATCCCAGGAATTTAAAATAAAAGACGATTTGGAGTCCAAGAGATCCAATGTGTTGGATGCATGTTTGGATGTTTACGATTTATAGCAGTTCGGCTACGACTGCCGTGAGACTGCACTAGATGCCTTTTTATTTAGAAATAATTTTTTATTTTTTAATTTATGTATAATTAAAAATTTTATTTAATCAAGGTATAAAATGCTTTCAAACTCACTAAAGTACAACTTTGACTGGGAATCTGTAACGGTAAGTTTGATCACATAAAACCACCTATAATCTTCATCAGTGCGGATTCTGGCGTAAAACGCCCAGTAAATACCTTCCGTATATCGACAACGTTTACACTATTCAAACTAATGTGGATCCTGACCAGAAACGTTTAACCGTTCACAGGATTTTTCAAGTCAGATTCAACATCCCTTATATAGTCCGTAAGTTTTTATTCCAAAATAAAAAATTATTAATCTAGAAAAATTCGTTTCGAGTAACACTGAATATTATCTGCTTGAGGAAACGAAGGTGGATCTGGATAGGCGCAAGCTCTCCTACAAGGTCACCGGCCTTACTCCCGATTTCTATGTGTTTGTTTTTAATCTTCTTATTTTTACTTCAGGTACAACGAATCGGCCTCTTTCGAGGAATCTTCCAACCCTGGAGTCACAGATTTCTCCTCGTCAATCGACATTAAGATCAAGGGCTTCGGGCCCATGAACCGGGCCATGGAGAAGGTAATGATTCCAACACATAACTAGTAGCTTTACTCATTTTAACACATTAATGCTTTCTCAGTACTGTAGGAAGGCCATTTTCGACTCCTTCAGTAAATCCAACGACTTCAAGGCCATGGTTGAGAGCATATCTTCCAACTCAAGATAGCCTGTTGTAAAACTTTTGTAACATTCCCTTTAAATCATACACTTTGACCTTTTCATTCATAAGTATAGACTTTTTTACGTAGTTCGTCAGGTACTCGTTAGCCTCCCTGCTCCTGTACCTTGAGTCCAGAAGCACAACTGCTGCGTAGTCCCCTCTGTGTCTCATCGCCCTTCCTATGCACTGGTTGATCTTCTTGTAGCACAGTATCGTTCTCTGGTCCTTGGACAGTTTTAAATAGTTTTGCGAAATCGATTCATTGGTGGATTCATTAGCTAAAGTAATCGATTAGAGTAAGAATTGTTATAAATTGGTAATTTGGAATAATGATAACAACCACTGTTACAATTACTGTTATTGTGATTATTACAATTACTATTAGTATTCTTATTTCTACCACTATTGATAATGGTGGTGTTGTTTCTCCTACCTTTTTTCTCGTAATATTCTCTCTTTAGCCTCAGCTTTACGCTGTCAGGTGGGTATGGAATTCCCACCAGGAGGACCAGTCTGGCCAGTCCGTCTGAGAAGTCCACCCCCTCACTCTGGGTTCCCCCAAACACCGCAAACAGAACTGCTCCCCTCTCCAAGCACTTTTTAGAGTACTCCGGGAAAATGTTTACGTTTTCTGGTCATTTGTTATTTTGGTCTAAACTCACTTTGTTCCTTGAATATGTACTTCCTTGCCATGACCTTTGCGTTGGAACTGGACTTAACAAAGTAGTTGTAGAAGGCGTTTAGGTACAAATAGCTAGAGAAGAAACAAACTATCCCGTTGGGGACTATTTCACTGAGCATTTCCAAAAGTTCGCACAGATACTGGAGTTCCTTTTCCTTTTCTCTTCGAGAGAAGTCAAACACCAGTTCCTCTCCTTGAGAGTCTAAGAACCATTATTAGAAATTTAAAATTTTTAAAAAGATTTGTAAAATTATAGCGAAAAAAAACAAATAATTAGGGAAACTAACCCCTGTCTAAAATTGTGGTAAAAAATCTGTCCAGAGGAAACACGGGGGGGCTCCTGTGGATCAGAGTCTCCCTGGTTGAAGGGACCAGGGACAGGAACTCCTCAATTGGCGACAGAGTCCCACTCATGATGAGAACCGACTTCGCCTCCTCCACTAAAGTCTGTTTAATTCCAAATCCTTACCTATTTTGTGAAAGAACTCGTCTGAACATAATTGTTAGTCATTAAGAATAAGTGTGGGTGGTGAATCTTACCTGAAGCCAGTGGGAAAATCTCTACCTCCACCTGATCATCTGAATGGGTCACTATGACGTGGTCGTTTGTATCGCAGTACAGCAATGAGTGTATGAAGTTCTTCATCGTGTAAATCATTGAGGTGTGGGAGACCAGCTTTTCTTTCTCCTTGACCTTGGCGTGATATTCCCTCTCAGCCCACCCCCTGAGGTGCCTGCAAAAGTCAGTTGACGACATGAAATTGAGTATTTCGTGAAATTTCAGGTCGTCTAGACCATACATTACTGTAAAAGTGTTTATTTTAAAGTGGTCTGATGATGAAACCTTTGACAAATTGCCGACCATCAGAGATGTAAATTTACTAATTTGCGATATCCTTTCCCCAACAACTCCCTTGAGGTGGTCTCTGTACTTGTTTGAATACCCCTTTATCTGGTGTTGGAGCTCTTTGAGGCCCTCCAAAGTCAACTTGCACGAATGTGCCTCAATTATTGCCTCCATTAGATTATGGCCTTCGTCAAAAATAAGGATGTTGTCCTTGATCCTTATTCCCAGACTCTCCCTCAAAGAGTCGTTAATTATGGTCACATAGGGTGCCAGTATTATGTCTGCCTTTGTTGTTACACTCAGGTTTGAGTAGTACGGGCAACTGTTCATTTCCTTTCCCAGTCTAACCAGATCCTCGAGGTCAAGTGGGTAGCAGGTTGTGATATCACTTAAATCTTCGGTATTGGACCTATATTCGCACTTGGTCCTTCTGCACTCCTCATTAAGTTCCTCAGAATTTTTACACTTATCCTTCACTGAGTTATTAATACAAACGTGTGTCCTTCCACATCCGATTGACAATCTTACGTTCTTGTTTAGATTCTCTAGTTTTCGGAACTCCTTCACATACTGGTTGAGTTGTGAAAAGGTCCTACTACAGATGATAAACTTGGTCCTGGAGTGAGACTTCAAATCTTCTTTGGTCTGAAAGAAATGGTTAACATCTAGCATACATCTGGTTGGTCTGGGTCTGAAAGCTGTCTCTTGTATCCGTTTCTGAGTTTGATGATTCCTTCACAGTTATCAATCCTTTCCGAAATTTTTTTCCTCAAATTTTCAAGTTGAATTGATTCTTCTCTAATCAGTTCTTCTGCCATCAGTCTCCTCTGATTTGCAGAGTTTTTGGAGACCCATTTGGGAACGCTTTCAGCTAAATAATTATCAAAACATTCATACCATACCTTCTGATGTGTCAAAATTAAGATTACACATTGCCATATTAACCATGTTGTTTTTTAGCCTATATAATTTGGTGTTATAATGAGGTGATAAAATATAACCATGTTAGAGATGAACAGAGAATTGACAGTGTTTTTCCAGAGCCAGTTGGGGACTCGAATAGTCCAAAACGAGATTTTTCGAAGCATTCGTAGGCATCGTTCATAAAAATGAGTTGGTTCTAAATGAAAGTCAAAATTACATTAAATTAAACAAACCGGGTAAGGCTGGAACGGAAGATCGAAATTAACATCGACCTTCTCATGATCGGAATCCATTTAATTGGAAAGAATTTTACTTATAACATTTAAAATAAATCTACCATTATGTTTACATCTTTATTAAATTAAAATATACAGGGGAATAAATGAATGTGTAAAATCTTTGTTATGATGTAGGGAATACCAATGATGTTAGTTTGAACTTATTTTTATGTTTTAATTGTTATTTTTAAATCGATTTTAAACCTTTGTATAATATCTATTTTATATACCGGAATTATTATATTTTTTAATCTTCTTTCTCATCTGATAATCGGCTGGTTTGGTGGTATTTTTATGTAAATTCTCATTCTTTTATATCTTAAAATAAAAATACGCTTCTGTTTTAAAATAATATCTTATTAATTTTTTAATCTCCAAAGATAACTAAAATTTTCTTTTCGATTAATTATGAATGATGATGGCCTCAAATACAATCGGATCTAATTATCTCTAAATTTAAAAACAAATGTACAATTTTACGCCATACGGACAGGCCGTGAGGCCGAGCTATAACATGTTGTTTTCACATTTTAAGCAATTGGGTAAGATTTTAAATTTTACATTCAAAACTTAGGTTACAGCGATGAACTGGCAGGAACCGAGGCTAACCGGATTATGGTACAAACAAACGCATACAACCAGTACTCTAACGCTCAATCGCAAGGTGTTCAGTACCCGAACGCCTATCAAAATCCAGGCTTTGTGCCAACGACAACACCTAACTACCAGTATGCTAACATGTACACGCAACAGATGAAGACCCCTGCCCAGAATACCAATCCTTCCTTAGTTCAAACTCAACCGCAGAACGTTCGGCAGTCAAATGTTCAAGTCTCGACCTACGATAAATCCAATTTGTTGAGTGGTGTCAAACTTTCATCAAAGCCTCCCATACGTGGACTTACAGTACCAGCATCAAGCACTACTGATGATTCTCAGAAAGGACCTCTCAAAATTAATGTGAAACAACCTCAAGGTACCCAAATAACAAATTATTATTTTTAGATGATAAGACTGTATCTCAAGGATTGCCACAAACCCCGTTGCCTGCTCAACAGACATATCAACAAGTACAACCTGTGGCTCCAACATATCAAGTGACTCAGCAGGCACAGGCAAACTATCAGATGATTCAGGCATACCCCGCATCCGGATATCCAATGAATCAGCAGGTGCCAGCTAACTACGCTTATCCAGCAGTCGGAAACATGTACTACCAGAACGTTCAATATTCCGGAGTTATGCCAAAAAACCCAAGTTTATCAAAAGTGTTTTACTATGATACCAAGGGAACCACACGAAACAAAAAGGCTCAAAAAGAAACAAGTAATGCACCAATGACGATAGATCAGGTTAATAAATGGATACAGGATTTGTACATACATCTTAATATGGTAGGTTAATAAACCAATATTACGCCTCAGACCACATGTTCAAAAAAACTTAGAAAAGCAGTTAACGTTTATATACAGTACATACTGCAGAAATTTAGGTGAGTATTAGATTAAAGTTATTAGATTAAAAGATTTTAAAAAATGAGAAATCGACAATATTAAAAATGATGCAGGAGTGGATCGTTAGACAAGAATGACCTCAGGATGCTAAGTCCAGAAGAAATAATAGAATTTAAACCAACTTCAACAGCTGAACCGATATCAGAAGAATCAGGACCGGAACCAGAGCCAGAAGTGGAAAGTACAAACAAAGTCTTTACAACGCCAACAAGTAAAGGGAAGAAAAAAGGAGCTAAATCTAAAAAACTAGAAACACCAGAAATTGTGATGGAAACAAAACCAAAAAGAATGGACCACTATGAAAAACAAAAAAGAGAACAAAGATCACAAAGATTTAAAACTAAACAAAATATACCAGTAAGTGTTTAGAAAATAAAAAACTAAAGATTAAAAAAATCAAACAATTTTTTAAAAATCTAACAATAATATAGGTTTATAATTTCAATTTGGAGAAAAGTAAGAAAATAGTGGGACTGAGTCAGGAACTAGAAAAACCGTACCTGAGACTGACTTCGGAACCAAACCCGTTAATTGTAAGTGGAAATCAAAACTAACTAATTTAAAAATAATAAAAAATGAAATTAACATAACTTTTAAATAGGTGAGGCCTGAGAAGGTGCTAATAAAGGCATTCAAATATGTGTTCGACAAGTTCCTGGACAACAAGAACTACAGATACGTACAGGAACAATTCAGGTCGATTAGACAAGACATACAAGTGCAACACCTGAAGACTGAATTTGTGGTGAATGTTTATACGACAAACGCAAGACTGGCACTTTTGCACAATGACCTAGACCAATTTAACCAGTGTCAAACGCAACTGAAGCACCTGCTGTGCTACTTCCAGGACTACCAAGGGCTCAAAGAGGAGTTTGAGTTGTACTACATACTGTACCTGTCACTGCAGAACATGAATATGGGTCTCCTGAGATACCTCAAGGAAAATTACGTAAGTGAGACTGACGGAAGTGAGTCTCAAGTTGACAATAACATGGAGGAAATGAATAGGTTCCAGAATAGCAGATATTTTAAATTCGCTAATGATCTGAGGGTCTCAATTCTGGATGAAAATTTCATACAATATTTTAAAATGGCAAACACCAGAAATATCAACTACGACCACTATTTGAAACTGATATATAATCAAGCATTTAACGAAGAATTGGATAAAAGGAAATATCAAAGTACAAATGATATGGAAACTGAAGATGAAACGTCACTATTTTACTGTAAATTATTGTTTAAAATGTTTGAAAGTAAATTCAGAATGTTCTCACTATATACGCTGTGCAGGTAATTTCAAAATCAATATTTTATAATATTTTTTTAAAAATTAAT
Source organism: Theileria luwenshuni (assembly GCA_029379255.1). Lineage (NCBI taxonomy): Eukaryota > Apicomplexa > Aconoidasida > Piroplasmida > Theileriidae > Theileria > Theileria luwenshuni. Next base: position 136,486 of record JAQQTN010000001.1, read on the forward strand.
TTAAAAATAAATAAATTATAATGTAGGAGTTCACTTACACTGTCTCCAAGTGTGCTGGTAGACCTACTCAAGTTCTCAGATGAACAGGAGTGCCACGACTTCCTCAGGTAAGAAATCAATATTCAACCGTCTTAATGATTAAATATTATACTTTGTGTTTAACTAAATATAATGTTTAGGGAGCACAATGCCATTTTCAACGAGTCAAACGTAATCGACTGCAAGCAGACGCTTAACGTCATTGTTGAGTCGCCACTCATGCGAAGTAAAAAGATATAAATAATTTTTCAAGTAAATAAACATCGCGAGTTCTTTAATATAATTAAAATTTATTATGTAATATATGTTCATATGACATACACATACTTACATACATATTTATACATATAAGTATAAATATGTATGTAAGTGTATGGGTATATTGGTATAAGAATATACAATATATATTATAAGGGTATTATGATAAATATAATAGATAATAAGATATACAAATAAGATAAATAAAAATGAGTTGATAATCAAATTATGCTTATAACAATTTATTTTATCTTCTTAAGTCTTTCAACTGCATCCAGAGTAGTGGCGTAGAGAGGGTGAATGGGAAGGAGGTTGTACCTCTTAGAGTCAATTAAGGAAATCCCACAAAGAGCGAAGAACGTGTGACAGACGTCACTCATGTACCCAGGAAAGTAGGCGATTCCTCCATCATCAGGGTTTTGTGATTCTAATATGAAATCGATGAGACTTTGAGAGTCAACCCAATCAAAACGGTCTAATTATAACAATTAATTGTGTTGGGAAACGTACCTATGTTGTACAAAGCGGATAAAATCCACCAGGAATAGCAGATATCAGGATCCTTTTCAGGTCTACCGTTAAAACCTCCAGCTGAATAAGATTTGATTTAACTGTTAAAAACCTTTAGTTTGTCTTTCACAGAGCCAAAATCCCAGAGAGTCACAATCTATAAGGGAAATTGCATCCAGTTGATATAGAGCTCCAACACAACAAAAGGCTGCAGCAGCATGAGACTCGGAGGAAGGCTGCCATCCGAAACCTCCGTCAAAATTCTTACAGGAGAGAATGAAGTCTACTGCCTTGTTCAGATTGATTTTACCCAAGTCGCCCAAAAGTGCTAGACAAACCAAGGCACTGTATGAGTTTCTAAAATTTTTAAAAATAAATGTAAAACCTGCAATCAGACTCTCCGAATTGATCAGACGAGAAGCTCCCATCCTCGTTCTAAAAAGTGAATATCAATCACAAATACCTGAAGACCAGAAATGAAGTTAACGACTTGATGTTTGTTAATGAAATCAAGTCTATTGAGAAGAGAAAGGACCAATATTCCATACTGAATAAAGTTAAATCGATGATCTTTTAAATGAGATATGTAAGAATAAGGAGTTTATTAGTGTCTAAATATCAAACATGAGTTGCGATAATGTTAGATGGGTGATTAGGACCGAATCCGAAACAGCCATCGTCATTTTTGGCCAGAGATAAAATATCTAGGGTCATAGTCTCCAAAGTTTTCTTGGTTCTGGGATGAACGATCTTATTTGGAGGCCCTTTGAGCAATGCGATGGCTGTAAGGCTCCAATAGATGCCTCCGAGCTTAATGGGCTCAAAGGCGAAGCCTTCTATGGACACCCTGTCATCTAAACTGCTCAAGAGGAACTTATAAATCCGTTCATGGTCCAATTTTTTCACATTGTCCATAAATTTAAACTATGTTACAAATTATAGAAAATAATTTTGGTGAATACACCACATGTGTAAAAGAACATACTGTTAAATAGAATATTTATTTTTATATTTGTTTATTTTTGAATTTGTTGTTAAAAATGAGACATTTAGTAATGTAATATTAGTAAATAACAGACATTGATGGAAGAATACTTTAATTCCTTGAAGGAACTTCTGTCTCAACATGGGAGCGTATGTTCCATAAATCCATAAATTTTTCATTAGGTTTCTGTTTCTTATGTCTCTTCAAAACTTAATTTGACACTAGAAAAATCAAAAGAGTAATTCTATTATTCGTTTATCTACTTACCTATTTACACATTAATAACATCACCTCAGATTGGCTCAAGTGTTTGTCAATCAAAACAATGACTACAGCATTTTATATCATGTACAATACAATCTCGATGGAAATCAATATAGAACGGATTTGGTTTCTTCTGAAGATTTAAAAGGTAGACAATTGTAACTCTGACTGTTTTCAGAACTATCTTCCAAACACAAATCACTCAAAAGTTCAATTCACGCAATCAGAAATAATAAGCATGATATTAACACAGTATCGAAACAACTCTTTGAGAGTTCGTTTCAACTATCGCAAGAGGAGATGACCAAGTCATGTCAGAATAACACCCTGTATATTCCCAGGTACTTTTGAATATAATATCAATTTTCAGTTTTTTGGAATTAAAAATCAGCAACATAAAATTAAGGGACTTCGGGGACAGGTATTTTAACAACGGGATAAAAATATTAGGCCCTCAACTACAACTGCAACTTCAACTAAGCAGGAAGTACCAAAGAAGGAAGAAGTTAAAGAACAAAAGCCACAACCTGTTAAATCGGAACCTAAGAAGGTTGAAAAGCCTTCGACTTCTTCTAGACGAGATTTGTTTGACGAAGATGATTCGAAGGATGTTCCGGAGTTTCAGGAGAAGAAAAGAAAGAAAGAAAAACCAAAGAGTGATACACCCAGTAAATCACAAAGTGTGAGTAAAAAATTGAAAGTAAAAGAAGAAAAGGAAAAGGAAAAAACATCAGATGTGGAAATGGATGAACCTTTATTTGATCAAGGTATAAAGGTCGATGTTGATTTATTTTTAGAAATGAAAGAGGAGCCAGTGAAGGTCAGGAAGGAGGAGCCTCCGAAAACAATTAAATTTGTAGAAAAGGTAAAAATAGTAAAAATCATAGTGTTTAGGTCTCCAAGGAGAACACATACATAGAAAAGGGGTACTACGTGGTGGAAGAGTTCGAGGACTACGTGGAGGTTGTCAAAGATAACAAGCAAACAGGAGAAAGTAGAAAGAATTATACAGAAGGACAGAAATTGACTCCAAGTTCAGAAAAAACAAGTGTTGATTTGAATGGAAAAAAGAGAGAGGGAGAGAAACCATCGGACCCTAAAAAGAAGCTGAGCCAGGCCTCAATCATGTAAGTTCCAGGTTTTCCAAACATTTTATCAGGTCTTTCTTTAAAAAATGATCAAATAAATTAAAATCAGTTGTTTAATGTTTACACATTTGATAATACAATAAGTTATTGGTGTTTGGTGTGGTGTTGAGATTCCATGGGTGTTCAGAATATCGTTTGTGTAATTTTGTGTAAAATATATATGTTCCCCTTAAATTTGATCGAAATGAGTAGATGAATCTTGGTTTTATAGTTCTGACTCTGATAGTCACATTTCCGAGTTCGAATCCATTCAAACTATCAGAATCTCATTTTAAAAATAAACAAATAGGAATCCATAGGGTTTACCTAGAAAATGAACGAGAATCTAGCTCAAACACTGCGGTTTCTCAATTAGAAGATGAAGAAAACAGGACAAAGAGAAACATCATCTCAATAGTTGGAAGGCCTAACGTAGGCAAATCTTCCATATTTAATCGCATCACAAAACTGGTATTTTTGTAAAAACATTGAAATAAATTCACTGTTCATCAGTTCCACTACGGAAGCATAGTAAATGAGACCCCGGGAACAACCAGGTATGCACACAGTGACCCCTAAATTGCTTCCAGGGACCGCCAGTACGCCCTGGCAGACTGGAACGGAAAGAATTTTAGAATTATTGACACAGGAGGGTACGATGACGAGCAGCTGTACTCAGATGAGGTGTGTTTAACTCAACTCACATAATTTAGATTAAATCGCAAATTGACATTGCCGTTGACGAGTCCTCCAAAATCATATTTGTAGTGGATGGAATAGTAGGAAATATTGCAAAAAAAAATTAATTAGGAAGGACTGACCACTAAAGATATCGAAATTAGGGATTATCTTTTTAATCGCAATAAAAAAAGAAGGGACTTAAAGATAGTCCTGTGTGTGAACAAGTGCGAGTCATTCAGGAGAGGAGAAATGCTTGCACAGGTATCCATATAATATGAAACCAATTGCGAAACCAAATTTAGGAATTTTGGAAACTGGGACTCGGGAAGCCATATCCAGTGAGTGCTCTACACGGCAACGGCTTGGCTGAACTTCTGGACAAGTGAGTGCTAATTTCACTTAACTCCATAGATGTGTTGAGGACCTAGAATACGGAGAGATAAAAGACGACACTGGGATCATAGTGTCTTTCATCGGAAGGTTTGATTAACCCTGTTTCAAATCAACTTTAGACCTAATAGCGGGAAATCTTCTCTGATTAACCGCCTAATCGGGGTCAACAGATGCATTGTATCTCCTATTGAAGGCACAACCCAGGACTCCACCAAGATTTCAATGATCCACGGTAATTCATTAGTTGATTTTATTTATTTTATTGAATTGATTTATTCAATTCAATAAAATTAATGAACATCAACAAAATAGAATTCAGATGGGACCAAGGTAACTCTGATTGACACTGCCGGAATGAAGATTCTCGCCAAAGATCGACGAACTTACCTTTCTCAAAAGAGCTCTCTCAAGGTACCATTCCTAACCAATTCACCCTCCTTCAGTCAATCAGGGAAAGCGACGTTTGCATGTTGGTGATTGACTCGTCCTGGGGAATCTCCAAGAACGACATCAAAATGGCTGAGGAGATTAGGGACGAGAGCAAGGCAGCCGTAATAGTGTGTAACAAGTGGGACCTGGTGGACAAGAGTCCTTCCATATACGACAACGTAGGTTTACCCATATTCAAAGTTTGCAGGTGGTGGGATACATAAGGGAGAAGATTTACTGGCTGAAGTACGCCGAGGTCGCCATGACCTCGGCGAAGTCCGGCCAGCGGGTGCAGGGCATAATGGACCTCGTTCAGAAGACGTATAAAAACGTAGGTCTAACCCTTAACATTTAATTACCCTAGTACTGTTCCAACCTACCCACAAACCTCGTGAATCAAACCATAAAGGAGGCAACATTTAACCGGAAGCTGCCTGTAACCCACGGCAAGAGACTGAACATATACTACGCAACCCAGGTTGTCTAATTATAATTCTAATTATTATTATTATTATCCTAATTATAATTGTAATTATGACTGTAATATAATTGTAAATCTAAGTGAAATTCTAATATAAACCTAATTCTAACATCAATAGGTCCACTCTAGGCCTCCCGGTTTCGCTCTTTTCTGCAACGACTCGAATCTCATGACTGACGACTACAAGGAGTACCTGGAGGACTACATGAGAAACTCCTTTAACTTGGCCGGCACTCCAATTATGTAAGTCAGTTTCATCCAATCACTCGTTTTTAGGCTGTATCCGAGATCCAGGAGGAGGAGGGACGTGGTCGACGACCAGCCCAGGCCCCTGAGCGGGTCATCCAAGGCCAAGAGTAATCTAATAGTACTATGAATGGGAACTAAACGAGATTATTGTAAGCTATCATCTCTTTTGTGAGATTTAAAGGTTCCTCAGTCTAACGTATTCGTCCAGTTCCCCCGGTTTAATGTCGATTCGGATCCTGAGTGAGCAACTTGGACATTCAGAGAGTAGATTTCCTAAAGGTCAAGAGTGAAGGATAATCTGAACCTACCATTTAAAAGATCGTCAAGGGTTATTTCAAATACGTCTCCGCAGGGACAGAGGTAGTAGAAGGTCTCGCTTTCAGTGTCATATTCGCAGTCGCTCAGCTTCACGACCTCGTAGACCAATTGATCTGTGAATGTAGCGAGGTTTCCCTCGTTTCTTAAACCAACTGAGTATTCATAGTCGTTTTCTATATTGGTTATGGTGGCGCTCATTTATTTATGTTACAAGAAATATGGAATGTATAGTTGACTAATGGGGGTTTAGGATTAGTATAAAATAATATGGATGATAGATCACTTCTGGCATGATTTTAAGGATTCAAACATGTGTATGTATTTTTGTTATTTATTTTAATTCAAAATTTTCGGAATCTCTCTTTGTTTCCAAAAATTCACTCACTTTTGTCAACACACTCACTCTCAACCATTTTGACTCACTCTCACTCAGGAACAGACCCAAACTCACACTAAAAAATATACAACCGTGTTTTAAAGATAGACTTTTGTTTTTAAAGTCAGATGAGGACTTGAAGAGGGACTTTTCCAAGGGGCTCTCTGGCAAGTACGATGACTTCTCAGACTACCGGGGCACACAGTCCCCCTTAGACACTAATATCGCAACCTCCGACTCCTTTAGAGACGTTCTGGTCTCCAATGCCGGTACTTTGATCATGGTTTCAATCTACTTAATTAAGATTTTCAGGGCCTTTGTGTACGCCAGAGCCTTCCTTGACTCTCTGGTTCACATAAACCCCTACCTTCCCCCCTTTAACGTCGTTTATGAGACCACAAACTTCTACATGAAGATTCTGGAGGCCATGCCTGACATTATGGGCATTAACGTCTTCTCCCAGATCCCCTGGTTCCTCCTCGCCTCCCTGGAGCGCTATCTCTTCTCCCTCCTCGGGAAGAACCCCTAATATTCTTCCATGTATTTTACATTTTATTAAATTATTCGGACTTTAATCTCTTTAATTTCGAGATTTGTTTACACAAGCTGTATGCTGACGTTCTTGTTATTGAGAGAGTTAGGCGGCATACTTTCGTTGAATGAGAGGGCGATTTTGTTTGTGTAACACAGGTACGAGAGTAAAAAGGCCAAATGGTCCTCAGGAAATTTATTAAAATCTCTGTTGCATTCCTTCTTATTGTAAAAAATATAGTAAACAGTTTCAATCTTGTTGTTGTCGCACTGCTTCTTTATGCACTGCAGAACGGTCTCTGCCATGTCGGACACAGGGTATGGAAATACTCCAAAAGTGTAATTTGATTTCATCAGAGAGTCCCGTCTCTTCTTTAAAAGCTGAACTTGGTTTTCCTGAACAGGAGCCTTCCTTGGAGTTGAGACGAGAGACCGGGTGTAGTCCTCGTGGAGCCTAGAAAGATTGTATCCCCTGCAATTTCGTGAGTGAAACAGGGCTCCCCAAATAGTGACGTTGTTCTTCTTACAGAAGTGGTGAAGAGGGTGGAGGTAGAAGGCGTACTGTTTCTGGACGAGGTACTCCAGAATGAGGGCGAGGAAGGAGACGTTGACATTCCTGGCGATTTTGGCATTTTTGAACGGAGCCAGTTCAACGCTGTGGATTCCTAGTGTATGGAGTTTCCCATTGTTCGAGAACTCGTCGCTGATTAATTTGTGCCAGATATCGAGTTGTTTTGAGAGTGTTACCTCGTTGACCTGAGATTGAATTATTTAAAAAAATAAAAATATGTCACCTGTTCTGTGTAAAGTGGAGGAAAATTTTTAAATTTTTCATGTGTATTGAAATCGGCTGAATTCATGGGACTTCATGATCGTTAAATATCATTTGATTTGTGAGATACACAATCCCCATGGAATCCTATCATTTGTCATTATTTCACTCATTTATGACTAGTTTCACATGTACTATATATTAAATGGCCGAAGAAGTTGAACTTTCAATTTCTCCTGTGGCCACAGGGGTGGTTCTTGGCCTTTTCACCCTGGTTTTTGTTTTCCTTTACTTCTTCAAGTAATTTTATTTTTATTTACACATAAATCTAATTCCAGGTTTAAAAAGAAGCCTTCCGTCTCGACTTCCGAAGAGGGGGGCTCTGTTTCATATCGGCGTCCTGAGGTCGCAACACTGGGCGAAGACGACAACGACCAAAATGAAGAAGGGGAAGATGACGAAGATAAGCCTAAGAAGGTTTTGACTGCAAAACAGAGGAAAAGGCTTGAATTAAAAGAGGAAAAAAGGCGCTTGAAGGCTCTTCAGGACGAAGAGAAGGAGGAGAAGAGGAAACTGATGGCCATGAAGCAGGAACAAATCGAGGCCAAGAGACTAGAGAGGGAAAACCTCCTTGCAGAGGAGGTTAGTTTGATTAATTATAACTTAAAAACTTCTAGGAACAAAAAAAACGAGAAGAGGAGGAAAGGGCCTATCAGGAGCTCGCTGCCACATTCGTAGTGGAGAGCGAGGGCAATATCGCAGAAACGAACCAATACACAGTTGAAGATTTTATAAATTATATAACTTCCAAAAAATTCTCAAACGTAGAGGAACTATCGGCTAGATTTTCCCTCAAGGCTAACGTAGGTTTCAGGGAATATACTTTCATCAGGAGATCATTAAAAGGATCCAGGAACTGGAGGACCAAAATAAACTTTTCGGTAGGCTCACTTTAATTGAATTTAATCAGGACTTCTCGACGACCAGGGCCGGTACATCTACATCACCCGGGAGGAGGAGGAGTCAGTCCTGAAATTTCTAAAGTCGAAGGGAAAGCTCCACAAACAGAGGGACCTCCTTCCCTTCTTCAACTCTGCAATATCCCTTGAATCGCAACCGGTACTTTTGAAATTTTACACCCGTTTTCAGGACTCTTCAGGAGTAGTTGACCTGGAGGATGAGGACTGATTTGATCCTAATTTTAAGGGGTCTCTCTGATCGTTGTCTAAATATCTAATGTAGTAACATAAAATAAAAAAAAAGATTACAAATTTACAATAAATCGATTCTTTAAATTAGAGAAATTCCCTAAATTCTACTCTGAGTTTCTCCTTTAGTTCCTCTTTTGAGACTTTATGGTCCGTGAGAATCTCCTTGATCTGGAATTCCAAGGCCCTCTTGAAGGTGGGACCAGACGAGATATTAGGCAGGACCTCAGTCAACTAAAAACTCATTAATGTTGAAATGTAAGATAATAATTAAGGCGAAACAGCTTACCTCAGTTCCCGTAACTGGTGCCTTCAGGTTGTAGGCTTCAGTGATTCCCAAGGCGTTGGCCCTGTCCACCACCTGGTGGAACACCCTGTAATCTGCTAATTAAGTGTACTTGAATTACCTCTGTTGGTCTCAGCTATACACATCAGAAGTGCTTCCTGTGTAATTATGAGATGATATGATGATGATAAGTGTAATATTATTATGTGTTTACTATAATTAAGTATAATTTTAATTTATCATAAATTTTGTTGGATAAACATGTACCTTCCAGAGGGGTCCAACGCTCCTGATCACCAGACCCAGTGACACTCGATCGTCCTTGGAACTGTTCAAAAGTTCCGAGAATTTCAGAGAACCCTCGGATATAGTGTTTGCACTGAGAGTGGTTAAATTCATTCAAATTACCTGGTGGAGTATTTATTAGGGAGCTTGAGTCGATCCTTGATCAGATAGTCTGACATGTCCAATTTACCAACCGGAGGTAACTCTGTGTGTTAATTATTAGGGATTATTATAATTAATAAATTGAAATAGTTACAAGTTTAAATATGTCATTAAGTAACTTTCTATATGTGAATATGTATAGATATATGTGAACAAATAATTAATTTGTACAAGTAGAAAATCTACAATGATATTGGTAATCATCCCAAATAAACTAATAAAATAAAAATTACCTCTGGTTGGAACCAATAAAGCCGACAAGAACAGGTATTTGTATTCTATATCTGGTAGGTTTAGTTCTCTGAATTTTTTCATAAGTGATACAGAATCTGAGAGCATTTTGTCAGTCACTCCGCTCAGAGGGTCCGCCAGGTTATGTCCCTTGTAGGGGACGTTGAGCAATACGTGGAGGATTCGAAACTGGTACAATTGATTGAAAGCCTCTGCAATGTCGCCTTTGGCCAGTATGTTGTCTATTTCTTGCGATATTCTGGATCTAGAAACCTAAAGGGATTTTATTTTGGCCAGTGATAAACAATCAACAATATCAATAAATAAGTATGTCACCATCTACAAAATAAAATACCTTGTTTTCCAGAGCCTCGAGAACTTGGTCGTTTATCGATTCCACCAACTTTTTATCCAGTTTAAAGTTTAAACGGGAGCTAAATCTGACTGCTCTGATTGCCCTGAGCGGGTCATCCATGAATGTCTCGAAGGGCGACGAGCAGGTTCTTATGAGTCCCATTCTTAGGTCTTCAAGACCCGTTCCTGTGAAATCTTCCAATAGATTCTTTGAAATGTTAAAGAAGAGTGAGTTGACTGTGAAATCCCTTCTCATTGAGTCCTCAAAAGGGGTTCCAATTCTCATAACTGGTATTCTGCTCTCTGATGTGTAGTCCTCAGACCTGAGATTCACAAAATCAACGTCAAATCCCAGGAGATTCATGGTGGCTGTTTCGAGGTGTTTTGACTGTTCAGGGCACCTTTTCACCACTCCTACAGTTCTAGCAAACCCAAACTTCTCATTTGTGAACTTGTTTAGGTAGTCGCAGAACTCTAGTCCGGTCATTTTCGGAATTGCCACATCGATGTCCTTGTTTTCCTTTTCAAGCAGCTTGTCCCTAACCCATCCTCCAACCACTCTGAGGTCTACAAAATGTTATCAATATGAAGGCTTACCCATATCCAATCCGTAAAACTTAACACATTCAGTCAGAAGCTCGAAAAGGCGTTTCTCAGGTTCAGTTATCTTCAGGATGGCTCTCCCTGTCTTATCTACGTCGTTGCGATAAACGTCCAACTCTAGTGGAATCGTGGCGTCCATTTCATACACATTGGATTTTGATAGGTTCAAGAACTTATTGTAGTTGTTTGTGCTGTAATTGTGAGTGCCGGTAAACCAGGGATGACCTATCGGACTGTATTTTGATATTCTATAGGCGGAAGTAAATCTTCCAAATATATTTTTGTTAAATGTTTTAAGGTTTATAAAATTACAACTATCTGGGTTTTTTGCGATCCTTCTAAAGTGGTTAAACACATTATTGTTCATTTCATGTTTAATTGGTTGAGAGAAATCCAACTCCAAATTAGATTTCCAAAATTCCGATTTTACAACAAATAAGATAAAAAGAAGTAAAACTACACATTCGAAAAATAAGAAGATCCGGGCATTATTATACATAGAAGGGTAATTTTTTAATCCATACAAACACAAAAGACCAGTTATAAAATAGTGAAATTTTATTAATAATTTACAATAAATGTATTAAATAGAATTGTTTTTGTATCATATAACATGTTTTAAACAAAATTATAAATGAATCTCAATGATCAAAAATATCTACTGAGATTCCCTCCATACAGATCGCAAAGTTGGATTGAGGAAAATAGGAGCCTTTCGGCAGTGGAACCGAGTCTGAGAGATGTTAAATTTCAGCCTAAGGGTCTGATAACTTATTCTCATGTAAAGGCTTATGAAATTAAGGCCAACTCGGTGAGGAGGGAAATTAGGAACTCCCTTTTCAGACAGGCCCTGTTCAAGGTATCCATTTCACTTACTCAACTAATTCTATACTGTTTAGATACAAAATATAGAGGTTTTAACTTATAAAAAATGCAAAAATGACCGGTTGCTTCTGGACATACACAGGAACGAAAGACCAATCGAACTGCCGAATTTTATAACAAATAGGACGGTATTTACTAAATATCCTCAAAATTTTGATGATTTATTGAATTATTTGCATAGGGGAGGGCTCTGGTGTCGGAGGAGATTTGGACTGTGGATAGGTGTGGCGATCCTCAGAAGTACAGGGTAAATTTGACCCTTTCATACTAAGACTTTTAATTAATATTCCTTGTAGGTGAGGTTTTTGAAGGAAGGAGCGGACGGGTTTAACTGCAGGGTCTACGTTTCCTCTCTTTCGAATTTCCTGAACTTTGTTCGGTATTATCTTTCTTTCTAGTCGAATTACACTTAAAACACACACTAATATTATAAATGAATTTTTAATTTGATTTAGGTTAAATTGGTATTTATATTTTTTATTTGTGTTACCACCCCAGTGATTTGCACTTTTTATTTAGTTCATAAATTTTTCATGATATAATTTACCTTTGTTTCTGTTGTTTGTAATACTTATCAAACAACGAGAGTGATTTAAAATGGCCAGTAAGTTTACCCCTCGATCCCGTTTAAACTTATTTTTAGGATTTCTGAAAAAATTACTGTCGAATAAAAATGAGGAAGAAAAGGATTCTTTTACTTCTGCTCACGTAAGTTAATCCGATTGAAAATTCACACCCGTCCGTTAGCTTGGTGAGGAAAATGCTTTTTATTACAACGAGGAGCTGAAACAGTGGGTCATGAAAGGCGAAGAAGACAAAGTTAGGGAGGCAATGAACACGGCACCGCCACCGCCGTGCTCCAGGGACCTCAATTACGAGAGTTCGATGCCACCCTCTCAGACTGGGAACGCCAACAGCTCCAGCAACGTCAACGGTCAATTCGCCGAGCAGCAGCCCTTCTCATCCACTTCACCCACCTCTCACGGTAGACGCGTTTTGAGGTCTTCCCAGCTCTACACTAACATCCCGGGGATGAACGTGATTCAGACTGAGCCTGTTAACCAGCCCTTTCTGAACATTCCGACATCAACCACATCGCAATTCATTCCCTCGAAGGATGACTTTGACGCTTCCCTGGTCAACGACGCCTACGCCGACCTCATGAAGCCGCCAACTCCCCCCGCCGAGGAATCTCCCGAGAATAAGACAGAGGAGCAGTGATCTATTTTAATATCTAAGAATGTACTTATACGCTAAAGATTAAATTTACTTTAATTCTTCATCATTTTTGACGTCCTGACTCGATTTCCTCTTTTTCCTAGGTGTTTAAATTAAACTAAATTAAACGACTTACTTCTTTATTATTATTAGGTCGAAAATGCCCTTGGATGTGGATGGGCTTTTAGTCGATTTTTCAGAGTCCTGAAGTTCATGAGATTAATTAACGTACCAGCTGCTCCATCCTCTTGATGTAGTACTGGTAGGTCGTCTGTTTAGTGGCAATGAGAAACAGGTGAAATGCGAAGAGGTACAAAATGAAAAAGAAGGGAATTAAAGTAAACGCGGCTGTTCCGTACAGAAATGTGTTAAAATATGAGAGTGAACCATTAAAAACTAGTCTACGAAAATTTTCGTGCCACTTGTAGATCTCTTTGAATGAGAATACGATATAAAATGTCAATATATAATTATACACTAAAAAAGAGAGCGAGAAGAACAACAGCCAAATGAAAAAATTGTAGTTTACTAATCCGATACAGTTGTTGACCCAGACGCAGTGGTGATCGAATTTAGTCACACACTTGTTACAAACATTGCAGTGTTTACTGCTCGGGTCTACGAAATTACAAACGTTACAGTGTGACATTTGCGAGGGAATGACTTGGGGAATCCTGTAATTAGTCACCTGGTTTGAGGAGCCGACCCCTGTGGTCTCATCCTCGTTGTTGTTATTGGCCTTTAAATCCTCCTGTTTATCGCCTGAGGGGTTTTTGGATGATTCCTTTTGGTAAGGGTTAACCATAATCCTCGAAAACTGAATCGGCTTTGAGTCATCTTGGTCGTTGTATATTACAGTGGCCGCGTTCTTGTCGACCGGGTCGATGAGTGTAACAACTAGGTAGAAAGCAATGACAAAAAAGAGGAGAACTGTTGAAATTCCATAAAAAACTGCATTATTGAATATCGATATTGGTAATATTATATAATAATGGCAAAATGTTATTCCGAAAGTTAAAATCACTGTTACCACTTGATAGATGTGTAATGGCAAGGAAATTCCAGTTCTACGGTGAAATTTTGAGGAGTTTTTGTCATGTATAACATCCGTAAAAACCAGTATCCTTTCCATCTTTTCCTCATTTGTATATTTAAAATATTTTGAATATCAAATGGGACTTAGATGTGTATAACGATCACTGATGAAACGTCGAATAAGCGTTTGAGATTTAAAATATAAACATTATGTTGAATATTGAACAATATGAAAAAATATAAAATATAAAAATGTGTTTAAAATAAAAAGTGAATGGGTTACTGATGCACTACATTAAAATCTCGAAGGTTGAAATAAACTTTGAAATAATTAAAATTCAACTCAAAAATCTTGCTCCCAGTTATCGCTACTTTCTTCCGAATCCAGATTTCTCTCTGACGGCAGCATTTGCTCCTGTTCCTAAACCAATCTTTATCTGTGTTGATTCCTACCTCGTCGTTATAGTTCTCTCCCTCGGGGACCAGGGGCGGTTCTAGCTCTCTCGATGCCAACTTATCCCAGTCGAAGTCCTTTTTCATTATTATTTTTTTTTTGAACTTACTCTGAAATAAGAGTGGTCCTTTATATCCTTGTATCCGTTGATCGAACTCCCAATTCTAACTTCTGGCACTCTGCAGAGGAATCTTTTAATCAGATTGATCGAATCCTGGTCCGTTATGTACGATGGGAATTTCAATTCTCCTATATTTTTATTATTACTAATGATATTGACTTTACCTGTAAGTATGTCTTTGAATATTTCAATTTGGTCCTCTGCGTCGTTTCCGAAGGGCAGCGGCCCGCATATGAACTCGTACAGACACACTCCGAACGACCAAATGTCAGCTAGACACGTGTACCCCTTTCCTAAAATTTCAAATTTCAAAAGGACTATTTTACCTAGTATGATTTCCGGTGCCATGTAGTGAGGTGTTCCGATCAGTGTGTATGCCCTTCCTTCTATTTTTTTCGCAGATCCGAAGTCTATCAGTTTAATGTACCCTTGATGGTCCAAAAGTATGTTTTCGGGCTTTAAATCCTAATAGTGTGACTATTAAACCCCTCTAACTTACTCTATATGCGATTTGTCTTTCATGTAGATATTCGAACGCCAGTATGATAGACGCCATGTAGAACTGTGCCTGCGTTTTACTCAGGAGTCCCAGCTTCCTTATGGCGTCGTACAACTCTCCTCCCGTCACCAGTTCAGTTAGGAAGTACACATTTTCCTTATCTTTAAATGTTTTTACTAAAAGTTGTTATTATTAGTATTATTGTTGTTGTTATTATGATATTTGTTACTATTATTACTATTATTATTACTAGTATTCTTACCTAATTGTACAATAAACGGGTGATCGTTTTGTGCCATAATTTCCCTTTCCAGTTTAATGTGCTTTTGTTGTTTTAATGCACTTATACACTTTCTGCTTACACACTTGAGTGCGAACCTCAGCTGGCTCGGCTTATGCATCACCAGCTTAACAGTTCCAAATGTACCTATGATTGATTAATGTATTAATTAATTAATGTGTTAATTAATTAGTCATTTATTTATTAATTAATAGATCAATCGATCAATGTTCATAATATAACATATATTAGCTAATAAATTCTTCGTTCCTACCGCTTCCTATTATTCTGACTGTTTCCAGGTCCTCGAATTGCACCTTAGTATCCTGTACTCTAATCCTATTCTCCAGGTATGAAAACAACTGTTCCTCCACCACCTACGGTTCCTTTGTTATGTTCTCAAACTTACTTTCAAAAATACTGACTTCTCTACCACCCACATGTCTGCGTCTGACGAGCAACATATCACTGATGCGCTCCTTCTTTCATCGTATATCAGTGCTCTTTCTCCGAAATAGTCTTTTTTTGCCAATTTCCTCAGGTGCGTTCCTCCCTTTATTATTTCCACTTCTCCTTTATTAATTATGTAAAACGAATCCCCTATCTCTCCTTCCTTGATAATGTATTCCCCTTTTTTATATCTAACACTTTTAAATCCTTTGATCAACGTATCCAGCTGCTTATTTGACAGGTATCTAAATATGTACATTTTTTTCATCACGGCCATTTTATTGTTATAATCCAGCTTTACGTCTATGAAGTCCGTTCCCAGTATGTTGTGCATTGCGTGTTTCGTCAACAGTGCCAGCTTACAGTTTCCGTCTGACTTTTTATCGTAGTTCACGCACTTAACTGTGTGTGCGAACGGTATTTCCGGCGACAGTATGTATTCTTCTCCGAATGAATCCCCTCTTTCCATGATTCCTATTTCATTTTCTTCATAAAATATTTGCACGTGCCCTTCCAGTACTATGAAGAACCTGATTCCCTTTATTTTTTCATCTTTATGCAATATTACTTCTCCAGGCTTAAAGTCTCTCAATGTTGCCGATTCTATCAGTTGCACTAATTGATCTGGCGTAAACTGTTTGAATACCGTCGAGTTTTGGAGATATTCCATCATAATATTTCTGAATAACACATTGTTGAGGTTTCCTAGGACTTTATTCAATATTTCCCTTCCCAGGGAGACACATGTTGTTTCCTCTGTGGCTTGTATTGTTGCGCTCCTCGGTTCATCGTATAGCAGTGCCCTTTCTCCAAAGTACTGACCGTTTGTCAATGTTCTCACTTTTTCATCGTTTATCAGTACGTCTGCCTTCCCCTCTTTTATTATGTACAATACATCTCCAAATTCTCCCTGTGTTACTATTTTATCTCCTTTTTTAAATTTAGATTCTACAAAAGCGTTTGTGATCATGTTTTTTTGAGTTTCTGTTAGTATTTCAAACACTTTTACGCAGTCTAGGAAAGCTCTATTTTGCGAGTAATTTTTCATTGAGAGGTTCATCAGCGTCTGCCTAAATACCGTTCTGTTTACGCCCCAAAGGGCTCCCAGCGTATCGCTTGACCTTTTTACATTTTCCTTGGGTTCTCTTACTACCACTGTTGCTTTTCTCGGTGTATCATGTATCAGTGCTATCTCTCCGAATACCGTTCCTCTTTCCATAGTGTTGACTAGTTTGTCATCTTCGTACACATCGAACACTCCTTCGCTGATGAGGAAGAAATACGACCCTGTAGTTCCTTGTTTTATTACTACCGATCCTACTGAGAACACGTAGTATGATATTTGCTTAATAAATTCCTCCATTTCGTGTTCATTTATTGAGCTAAATATGATATTATTCTTGAGTGAATCTTTTATAAATTTTTTATCGGCTTCTGTTTTTTCTCTAACTACCAGGTGTTTTACTATTTTATTTTCTTCCAAATTGTCATTTTCGTCCGTGATTTTGACAAATTGTGACCTTAGTTTTCTGAATGGCGAGTGTTTGTCCTTGTTCTTTTCATTCTTGCTAAAGTTAGAACCCAGGTTCTTGAAATCATTTGCTAATTGATCAATTTTAGTTACCATTATGAAATTTTAACATTTTCTTTAAAATAATTACATTACACATTTACCACATATATGCCATGAGCATCAAGTTGGAATTTTTTCAAATCGGCACTTACACATTATAAATTAACTTATTTTATTTTACTTTTTAATTAAAATGCATAACTAATATCATAGACATGGCTGAAATGAAAGAAATATAGGTAGGAATATCGAATAGATTACAGAGTGTATTTTTTCATGCTTTGACCATCGTGGTTCCCGCTGTTAACACTAGATGGAATGCGAGAACCAATATACCAAGTGTACCGATAATTTTGGTGAATGTGTCTGAATATGTCATTACTCCCATCTGTCCTACTGGGTGGAACACTACTTCCGGCAGTTTATTTATCAATTTTAGTTCACTTCCGTGTTGCCGTTGTCTTCTTTTCTTTTTCGGCTGTGTATATGTGTACAACACTTCTCCCGTGTTTCCGTTTACAAATTTGGTCGTGAATCCTTCCGCTGATAACTCGTGTAGACAAAACCCTGGTGCGTCTGTGTAGAAGAGTGAGTGCGGTGATTTCAACACTGTTTTTCTTCCTTTATTTCCCGATGTTCCGCACACTACCAGCGCCATTCCCTCGTAATCCAGAAGTTCCATGTCATTGTCAAACCCTGAAATGTATGCGTCTACTTGTGCTTCTTTCAACAGTGGCAGGAGCTTGTACGACAGAAAACTGTCTCCCTTTGACTTTCCCGATGACACCACTGGCTTATCTCCCACCACCAGTATGTAGTCCACCACTTTCGGGGCCACCTCCAGAGTCTTCTTCAATTCTGCCCATGCCTGCTTCGACACATCCTTGTATGGAAACTTGTTTGAAAGAACCCATGTGTCTATGAATACGAATGCCACACTCATGTCCTTGTGTCCGCTCTTCAGGAGTGAAACAGCTGTTTATTTTTATAATTCATGTCAAGTTTGATAAACTATTTAACTAGTTAGATAATGGATGGAACTAACATGCGTTGGTCGAGAATGTCGTAAAGAAGTGGTACCACCAGTTAGGGATGATCAGTCTCGGGGTCTGGTTTACATTCTTTTTAGCGCTTTTAAACCCTGCGGTTGTAGCGTTCGCGTCTGAAAAGAACTCCTTGTAATGTTCGAAATGGGATGTGTAGTCTCCTTGCCAGTCTTCTGAACCCAAGACTGTGAACATTGGCAGGTCCATTACTCCATTATCATCGCTGTATACTGATTCAAATGCTTTTTTCCACTTGCTATCGTTCAATCCTGTGACTCCGTTCTCGAAATTGTACCCTGGAGACACCAGGTATGTTACTCTCTCATCTTTTACGTATTCTTTTAGGCTTTGTGCTACTGTTTTTTGTGTTTTACTTCCCGTTCCCCAATTTCCCAGTGATACGAATCGCAGGCTCGCGTTTGCGAATCCCGCGTATATAAGAATGGCTATGACTGCTTGAGACACATTGAAACTTTTACTGAGTCCATACATAATCTTCATTTGCTCCTCATTACATTAGATATTTTACACATTTAAAATTTATATATTTTTACACCATGGATTATTTTGTTAAACTCTGTATGGCTCTTTTATCTCCTTCGGTGTGCACCATATGGTCACCTACGCTTCTTCGTTATCTTTGAGTACAGTTTAATTAAATACTAATGTATCATTTATTTATCATTATTAGGTATTCGTTTCTATTTTTGCTGCATTTGATGCGTCTTTTTCCAACACGTTGGACACTGAGAGTATGATAGACATGACCAGCGACCCGAATATAAAAAACGTCCACAGTATCACTCTCGACGATGTTTTTTGTCCTGTATTTCCTGTGAACAGTTCAAATGACAGGTAAATGAAGAATCCTACTGCCAACAGCGAGAAGACAGTGTAATATATGGAATCTGACGCCGTCACCGTATAGTATCCTACCAGCACCCCTACCGGCACTGAAACTGAGAAGAGTACTATACAGACGTTCCTCAATATTTCTGAGTGTATTAAATTTGTCAAGGTCGCTATGAGCAGGAAACATTCTGCCCATTTGTGTGCCAGAATTCCGAAGGCCATCGCCCACACACTGGATCCGTTATCCGATCCTATTAGCGACCCTAAATTGTTTGTTAAATTCCCATTTTATAAACTAATAATATTTTATTACCTTCGAGTATCGAGTGGCCGTAAAAGGCCATCAACAGGTACAGTGACCTTGAGCTGAATATCCTTCTCAGGTTTGCTAGCAGTATATGCCATCCTTTTCTTCGATTTATGACCATTGAATCAGAGTCACTGGTTGAACTCTCTTTACAGAACTTATCTTCACAGTCCATCTGCTCTACATTTTCCTCTTGACTGATTAGATTCCTAAAATTACATTTATTGATCATAGTAATACTCGTTTGACAGAAACATGTTAGGTTCCTCCTTGGCCTGGTTTCCGCAGTGGTGACCTAAATTTATTTGTATAGACCACAGTCTTACCTGCCAAAAAATCAATTGTTACTAGCATTAGTATGGGTGCGACTATGATGAATCCCCTCATGTCTATCGACCCAAAAATGGTGAAACTTTCGTGGTTATTCTGGAAGCCTTCCGGGAGCAAGTGCGTTATGGATAGCGCCAGCAGCGCTCCTGAATATTCGTTATCGTCTCGTTTGGGGGAATATTGTGTCTACACCTACCGCTGGTGGCGTTGTTTAGGTTGTCTACATTGAGCCATTCATTGCGATACTTGGATAATTTTATTGCTATTCTTGGAGTGTAACAGAAAAAAAGAGTTTCGACAAATATCAGAGCCGATATTATGATTTTGTCGTACATTTTGGTTGGAACAAACTGTGATGCGATCGGTACGGGTAACTCTTATAAATTTTTAATGTTAGATCTATATAGACCTGTAACAGTTATAGAGAATGATTTAAAGGGTCTATCATAGATAACAAAGGGAAATAATAAATATTTTCTAAGTTTTCAAACATATACACCCCCCATTATGTATATGACTTTGTATGACCAAAGGAAATATACATAAATATTTAACTTTTTTCATAACTTCGTTCCAGAAGCTCTTTCTGTGTATATATACCAGTGTAATTTATTTTAATTTAAATTCATTTTGTTCATGTGTTGGTAATAACCCCAATTATCTTATTCATCCTTTACTCTCAGCTCTTCCTGTAGTTCATTTTAGTAAATTCTTTAGAGGAGGTTGAACGTCTGATGTTACCGTAACGTATGAGCCCTTAGGGCCTGCAACCAGCCCCTTTACATACAACAGTGATGTTTCCGGGTTCAAACCGAGAACCTTCAACTTCCTAAAGGTGCATCTTTTTCCTCCAGATCTTCCTGCCATTCTTTTTCCCGGCTTTACACACCCTGGAGTTGTTGAGGCTCCTATTGACCCCGGCTTTCTGTGATGCTTCGACCCATGGCTCATTGGACCTCTGATTATCATTGAGTAGATTCTTAATCAATTTTTTTTTACACCTACTAGGATACTCACCTCTTAAAGCCGTGTCTTTTGATAACTCCCGTAAACCCCTTCCCCTTGGTTATTCCAGTCACCTTGACATGGGTGCATCCTGCGAATGACGAAACATCCACGATTTGTCCCAGCACGTAGTCCTGAGGCGGCTGTAGCTTAACTGGTATCATTTCTGCGTGATTTGCTGAAACCTTCCTTAATTTTCCCAGCTCAGGTCTATTGTTCCAGTGCCTCCTCCACAAAGGCTTTCCTGTATTTCCTTGTTTCCTTTAATTTATCAAATTTTTATTAGTTATTCTAATTTAACATTACCGTATGAGACTAGGGCGTATCCGAAGTCCATAAATTGACATATTGTACATGGTAACACCTTGAGGGCTGTTACCGTCTCTAGTATTCCATCCGGAGACCAAATTTGTCCAACTTTGTATTTTTCAGCTCTCAATTGTACCTATGGAAGTTGTTTTTATTGTTTTTGTTTTTATTTTTTAAAATTTTTTGACATGTGTAACTGCCACTCACCATCTTCGCCGTTTCCGGCCACGTGGTCTTCCACAGGTATTCCCTTGGTTTTTGCGGGTCTTTGTATATCAGAATCTACAAAATAATCGATAAAATCTTATTTTTCTTTTTCTAATCCCATTTTATTGACACATACTCTGTGTGCTGGTGGAAGCCCCTTTTCCTTGTCCATATACAGTTTAAAATCATAATTTTTACTTTTGCGATATTCCTCACTGTTTACTGAGATATAAATTGCTCCTTTTGTTATTTTAAATGCTAAAATCTGTCAATTAACGGGACTCTTACCCTCACTGGCATTCCCCGAATAAATATACCAAATTTTAACGATCACTATTAGAATCCCTATCTTTTCCCATTTTATTACATTTCTCATGTAATTTATTTTATTTTACCCTTAAAATTTTATTTTTTCTGAGGATTCCACTAACAAATTAACCTCACTTTCCACTACTCAAACCATCATTAACTTTTTTTTAGCTCATCAAAAAATACCAAAATCGAACTTTTTTACCTTTTTATCATAATTACTCACATATTCCACAAATTAAAATAAAATAAAATAAAACGACATAACATAACATTAACAATTAATTAGAAATATTAAACTCTTCTGGTATGTACATCTGCGTAGTCTACTATTATTTCTCTTCCGTCGAGCACATGTTTTAGTGTTGGGTCTAGCACTGTGTGTATTGAGCTTTTGTTTGCGAAAGTCAGGAATCCGAATCCCTTTCCCTTTTGTGTTTGCACATCTGTTTAATTATTATTATTGTTGTTGTTGTTGTTGTTATTGTTATTATCATTATCATTATTAATATTAATATTGTTGTTATTGTTGTTATTTTAATTCATTTATGCTTACCTTTTGGTATATATACATCTATCACTTCTCCGAACTGCGAGAAGTACGTTCTCAGGCTTTGTACGTTTGTATCAAACCCTATCCTTCCCACGAACAGCTTCGGTGCGTTCCTATCTCTGCTTCCTCTTGAACTGTTTGAGTACGTTCTCATGTACGAATCATGGTTTCTTGATTCCGTTCTCGTTCCTGAGAACACGTAACTCACTGGCTTATTTGGGTCGAATGTCGACGGCTGATTTACGTTTTGCCTGTACGGGGGCAGGTTTTGGCTGTATGGGTCTCTTTCGTACTGCCTTTCTCTTCTCGGGTATTTATTTTGATAATCTGGGTACCCTTCGTGGTGTCTTTTGAATCTCTGGTTATCTTGGTAGCTGTCTCTGTATCTTCTGTGCGGTACGTACGGCCTTCTGCCTCCTGCGTTTGACCCTGTGCCTATTAAATTATTTTTATTTGTCTTTTTCTCACTTGTATGATATTTTGTTCCTGTAGCTCGATCCACGATTACTTCTCTTCCCATGATAATATGAGGAGATGTTTCAAACACCTATACTTATTATTATCTTTGTTCTTACTTTTTTAATTGATTCTTCATTTTCGAATGAGATAAATCCAAATCCTTTATTGAGGTTAGAGTACGGCCCTTGTTTTGGGCAGTAGGCGTCATATACTGTTCCGAACTAAAGAGGCTTATATCTCGTGTTCGCTTACCCTTTTGAAGTAGTCTTCCAGGTCGTCTTTTGTTGCTTCGAATGCTATTCTCGTTATAAATATTCTATGTGCGTTTATTTTTTCATCATCTACTGTATCTTTTGTTTCTTCTTCCTTGTATTCGTCTTCGACTTGTTCTTCCTCCTCGTTTTCTTCGTTTTCCTCGACTACCTCTTCCACTTCCTGGTTATTCTGTTAAATTATCGTTAATACAGTTTTTATGTTATTGTAATTTAAATTATAAAATTTTATCCTTTTTTTAAATCAGATTCTTACCTCGACTGGATCTACGTTGACTGACTCGGTTTCAGCAGATACTTCGTCCTCGTTCGATAGTACTGGTTCTTCTTGTACCGTTTTTTTCTTTGCGGTTGCTTTTTTAGTTTTTGTTGTTGTCTTTGTTTTTGCAGCTGCTTTTGTTGTTTTTGTGGTTTTTTTAGTTTTAGCTTCCGGGGCCTTCTTGGCCTCTGCGGTTTTTGTTGTCTTTTTGGGAGCCATTACAGTAAAGATGATTCTTTTTGATATTAAATGTTTAAGTATGGCATATGTTTGCCTTGGATGTTTATATTTTGTTTCAGACCCATATGGGTCTTGGCCTCACAGAAAATGATGATCAGGGAAGGTTTGAGTACAAATCTAACAAATTTATAATATCACTTATAAAAATATGATAATATGTATTATAAATGATACAAGCGCTTGATTTAAAAATATTTTATTAGTTACGTAGATTTTTAATATTAAACACTTTGGTAGTTCATTTAGCATCATCTTCTTCCGCTTCCTTGCATCATTGGACCTCTTCCTCTCATTCCTCCTAGATCTCCTCTTCCTGTTTCAATTTTAATGACATTATGCGTCAATTTGAATTTATAGCCAACATACCTCTTCCTCTGCCGGAAAACTGAACTCCTGGAGCCTTGCCTAAAGCACATTAAGAACAATCTTTTCAAGGTCTTACTTGGCTGCTTTTCCTCCTTTGCAATGTCCTTTACTTCGTTTGGTAGTCTGAGTGACTTGACATTGTTTCCACGTATATAGCATTCGTTTAACTTCCAAAAATCAGTTCCGCTCTAATATATAAATTAAAATAAGAAAGAATAGTGTTAAACCTTGGATGTACAGACAACGTTTATCATGTGCATATTCATGAAGGGGTCACACGACTCCAGGATTCCACTGTAAGTTTCCCCGTTTTTAAGCTCAATTAACTGCAAAAATAATTTAGAAATATGAATAAATAATTGTATGTGGTTAAATATTAAACTTACTGTAGGTTGTGACTTTCCAGCCCTGAGAAGGGTCAAAGGAAGCTAAAGTGTTTATTTGAAAATCCTAACACAGATAAACTTACCACCATTTTTAAAATTAAAAATATTATGTGGAGTTTATATATGGTAAATTATTGGTGAGATTTGAAATAGATATAATGTGTCTTCTATAAGGGAGAAACGATGGTGTTTATTAAAAAACAAGAAAATCACATTAATAAAAACAAATAATGGAAGTATAAATTATAATAAATTATAATTGTGTTTAAATAATAATTTAATAAAAACCTTATTTGTTGGTATCAGGATCATCACAATCAGAACCTATATATTTAATTTTTTCAGTCACAGACTTAAACTATCGCACTTAATAAACAGTTATGTACACAAGTCTTGGATTTATATCCATGAGGAGGCTCATATCAATCTTTGAAAACGCCTCCCTTAACAGTAAATGTAGTTACAGCATCTTTTTAAATGGAAGTAAACTAATTTGTCCAAATTCGTCCTTTAATAATGTTCAAAACTTCAACACTTTGGTTTCTACGGGTCTTTCGATAAACGATGATAGAGTTCACCAGTATTTGAAGGAGAGAAAGTGGACTCCGGAAGTGGAATCTCAGATCGATGTGACTCCTTCCGTGTTATATAAGCTAGAAAATCTGTCGAAAAATTTACACGTAAAATTTGACAATATTTCCTACGAGTTGAACTACAGAGATCCACATTCTGACTTTATTAACTCATCGCGTTCCCAGTTACACGAAACCTATTTCGCGGATGGGAATATTAACCTTTACTGGACACATAATGAGCTGTTCCTTAACTATATTAAAGAGAGCACATCGAAAAGAATGGAAGAAGAGTTTCTCAACAGGAGTCTGGAGCCTTCGACTTTCCTTTTCAACGAAAAGGTGTTCTCGGAACCGAAGAAACACAAAGATTGGGATAACATACAGCACCTTTTGGACACAAACATAGAAAATGTAGTGGATAAAATTAATCCGAATCAGGCTTTTTCTCTGTTGAAGAGCATATATCTTCTTAAACTTAATGTCAGTTACAAGAATCTGTCGGAAATACTAAAAGTTGGATGCAAGGGACTTAATGAATTGAAACTGAACGAGGTATGTTGGAATTTCACACGATTCTTTAGCTGGTGGAATACGCAATTTGTTTGAGAGCATTTGTGGATAATGATAACAGCTACTTTAAATATTATCTGTTGGCAGTTGGGTCGAAAATAGAAGAAAAATTATCAAATGTTGAGAGTGAGTCACAGGAAAGGGTGATTGAATGTCTACTACCACTGGCGCTGATGCAGATGGAGGAACACCCGATTTTGTGGTCGGCAATTTCAAACTGTGACGTTTTAAACGCAATCACGAAGAACCACGAGAATCTACCGGTGAAACACAAGGCGAATCTGCTCATAATACTGTCATCACTCGGACAGTGGCCGGAAATATCAAACAAGTACTACAGGGTGTACGAAGAGTTGATGGAATCACTAAAAGAATCAATGAAAACATTGGAATCAAAAGGTAAAGTTAGAAATCACAAACGTTCTTAGTGATAATTAACATGATGATGATGCCTATCATATTCCCGAACCTGCAGTCGTTCAGAGAAGTGATCCTGAACGACATATTCGAAAGGTGGAAGGATTACCCACTGAACGCACTGGCAAGAATATACCTAAAAATAAGAGGTATTTGGAGTTTTAAAAAGAAAATGATGTTTAGAGGATTTGCCGTTCGAAGCTTCACAAAACATAGTGAAAGGGCTGAGTAAGAACCTGAAATTTGTGCTTCCCAAGTATGTGCCGGACCTGTACTGCGCATACCTGAAGGAAGGAGAAATAAACAGAAAAGTGTGTAGATTATTTGAAAATGTAAGTTATTAAAAGGGTATATAAAATGTTTAGGAAATGAGGTTAAACACGAATCACCTAACAATGAAAAATATATCAAACATACTAATGTACCTAAGCATTAACGGAAAGGAGAAAACATCAGTGTTCGGTCTACTGTTCTCAAGATTTAACTACCTTAAGAAACAAAAGTCAGTGTCAAACCAAGAGGTGAGAAAATTAGGAAATAGGATAGGATAATGATAGAACAACATAAAATAAATAATAATAATGATAAATATAGGTACTTGATGTGGTACTGTCAATGTCGCTGGTGGGAGTACATAACCAATATGTGTGGAAAGGAGTAAACCTGTCAAATTTGGTGCACCAAACGCCGAGAAATGTGCTGGTTTACCTAGGTTACGCGTTCCTGATCACATCGCAAAATGACAAGAATCTGTGGAAAGTACTGGTTGAAAGGTGTGTGTTTATTGATGATATTAATATTTGTAGAATTTTGAATGAAAATAAGAATCCAAACTCGGAGACTTACGAGGTGTTAAAAGCGGCTCAGATATTGGAATATGTGCCTGCTGAGGTGGTGAATCACAGGTTTAAGATGCTGCTGTACCAGTGCAGGCACCACCACTTCTCGAAGCTGCAAAGACAGAGATATAGGTCTAGAGTGCCGTACGAAGAGTTGTTTGATAAACTGGGAATCAAATTTATGAAAAGTAGGAGGACATATTTATTAAAATATTTATTAATTTAATTAAATAATTAAATTAATAAATAATTAATAATTATCCAATTGATTAATTAATAAAATTAACAAATAATAATTTCAGATGTTAAAGTTAATGACATTTACGAAGCACCTTATTTGTTGCCGGACTACTCGAAAATAATAGAACCATCGAAAGAACTTACGAGACATCCAGTAAGAAATAAATTGACTAATTAAATAAAATTATATATTAAAAAAATAAATTTAATAATTATAATAATAAATAAATATTAATGATTTCAATAGACATCGGGATCGACCGTTGGAGAAGTGATGTTGAGGCACAGGGTGTTACAGAGAATGGGCTATAACTGTTACTCGTTCGCGGATTCAGCATGGGAAGAGTACTATGAAGAGGATGAACAGGGAAATGGAAGCTGGAATTTGGAAAAAATGGGAGAAGTTTTTAATCGGAAGATGAAATTGTCAAGAAAACCAAGTAAAAAATACAGTTTAAATAATTATTTAGGAAAAGAATTGAAAGTATTGAACACGAAATCGTTGAAAAAAGGAAGGTTGGTGGTGACAAGGACAATTGACCCAAGTGTCCATAAAAGTAAGATCAAAAGGCTACAAGTAATCCTGGGACAAAGATCAGGAAGCACTTAATGTAATAATAAATTGTATTTTTTATTATATTTTGGCATATTTTGTGTTAAATAGATAACAAATTTATTTTAAAAATTAAATAAAAGTAAAAATAAAAAAATTGAGGAAATGTGTAAGTTAAGAACGACACTGTCAGGTGTTGTGATAGCAGTGTCGGTTTTAGCCGTATACGGAGATAGAAAGTTCACATTTAATCTTTCGCCGACAAACGAAGAATTTATTTCGAAAGATGCGTCTGAAATAGGAATTAACGTGTATTTGGAAGAATTCGACTTCATACCGAGGGAAGTGTCACATAATGGAAAGAACAAGGAGGCCTGTAAAGATTCCTTGCAAAACTACTACAAAAACGATGTATACGGATTAAGTGAACATTTTAAATGTGATATAAGGATAATAGGAAGTAAAATATTTGATCAGAAGGACAATAAACTGTGGACACCTAATCGAAATGAAGTATTGGATGATAAAACAGAACCGACAGAGGTAGATAAGAAAAATTGTAATTTAACAAAGCTAGCGGCGCTCTGTAGCTCATATCTGAGATTCGCAAACTGCATATATATCAATTACATAGACGGTTTCAGGGCGGCGCTGAGTTACATAAAGTTTCAGGATAAAGCATCTAAGGTTTACAGAGAATACCCGAACAACGAGTTTGTAGACAGGTATATCACGGTAGGAGGATCGACCCTGAGTTTCCTGTTTCTGGAGTACCTGCAGAGGATCTGTCGTTTTGTGCACAATTCGTGCCAGAACCTACACCCGCAGTTCAAGGACGTTGAAGGATACTTTTTTACACAATCCTGCATAGTTTTTGATCCTATAACACCCTTGAAGGGAGAAGATCAAATATTTGAAGATTCTTTAGAGGAGAGCCTTAAAAACAACTTGATTGAACTAGAGAGGGAGACGTTTATCAACTATCAGATAATCCAGCCTCAGGACATCATCCTGTCTCAGATAGACATACCGCTGGAGTACCCGTACAACGGCGCAATAGACCTCATGAAGTATAGAAGGAAGGTGATGAGGCATAGGTGTGAATTGATTGAAAAACTACACGTAAGTTAAAAAATTAAAAATTTATAGTCAAACACTAATGACCTGAAAGTGTATAAACCACAAGGCAAATTTAGAATTTATGCAATTTGTTTCCAACTGGTAAAATATAACGCGAAATGTGAGCTGTGTAAAAATTTGGGGATTGAAAATACAGCTAAAACATATTCATGATGATTAACGGGAGGAGTTGTGAGTTGTGTGTACAACAAAATGACCTGATAGGCCTAATCGAGTGGCTGGAGGAAGAGAAGGGAAACTGTGAAATATTTGTTAAGTATATTTCGGAAAACGTAAACAAATGCAGTAAATTTATATGTGAGCATACGTACTTCTTGTATTTCGGAAAGGTAAAAAAAACACTCAATGTGTTCAACGATGAGGACATGAACCTGGTGGCATCGTCTCTGGGATCAATGTCACTCTACAGAGACGGAAGATCAAGTGAAATAAAAGACGAATTTAGGGAAGTTAAAGGGTATAGAAAACCTGAAAATTTTATGCAAATATACACTAAAGCATGTGAAAATGTGGACCCTGAGATGTGCTTTAGTTCACTGATGCAAATACTGAGACAGAGCAAGGAAGATTTACCCGAACTCCTTAAAATATTAACTAAGGTGATTAATGCGACCTATAAGGGGAAGTCCTCACTAATAACAAGTTCCCTGGTGTCATTGAGGGGATATATAGAGGAAAATAAAAGGGTTCAAATAACACCACTGTTGAACTTTGTGGAGTCGATATGGAAAAATAAGGACCAAGAAGATAAACAGGAGGTGGGATCATCATCTTTGAAAGTGTTTTGCACGAATCTGTTATCGGAAATAAAGTCAGGAAAGGTGGAACCAGTTGATTTAGAAGGAAAAAATGAAAAAGAAGATGTGTGTCTACAAATAGCAAACGTGGTGTGCAAGTTTCAGCAAAACATGTACAACTGGATTTGCTCACTGTCATTGGTACACTCAGCTCCGGTTTCAGGGCCTCTGGACAACATTCCACTAAACGAGGGAATTTGTCTGTATACGCTTATGGGATCGAGAGATAGTCTGTTTCCGAAGGTGTACAGACATAGGACGATGGGACTGATGCTGTTTAAGCTGTCACATATGTTCCTGGCAAACGTAAATGAATCAAATAAAAGGCTTAAAGTAAAGGAAATGGGATTTAAAGCAGGGGAAAAGGCAGTTAGATGTTTGGAGGAAGAAGGAATGGGAAAGGAATTTGAAGTGATAGAAAGTACAAACATGTTTCCATGGCAACCAGTGGGATACCTGAGCGTACTTCTAAATGCAGTAGAAGAGGAGCAAGAAGTGAATAAGGGATCATTCTTATTTAGGAAGGTTCTGTCACTTTCGAAATTTGAAGTAAAAGTGCACATCCTTAAGGGAGTTATGAAATCAGTGACGAGTGAAGGAGGAACTTCACTTTGTCTGATGGAGTGTAAAAAGGTGACAGAAGAGTGGAAAAGAGATGAAGAAGAAGCTAAATCCCAAGTTAACTTCGTCAAATATCTACTCGACACTTTCTTCAGATCTGGAATTTGGAAGAGGGAGGATGATTCCACCTGTGATCCGCTGTCGGTGGCCCTAAACTGGATGAAGTTCCTTCTTCTCTCAAAAAACGGATCTTATTTCAAAAAATTAGTTAAAACAAATTATTTAGAAATATTACAAAAAATGTACAATAATTTAGATGAAAAGGTAAATTTTATTGAACGTTCAAAGGGAGCAACACACCCAAGAGAGTTACTATCAAACAAGTTAGAATTAATTAAAATGCTGCTGAAGGATGTGTTTAATCTGTTGGAACAGGAATAAATAATGATCTCGAAATTTAAACTAATTTTAATTAAATTTATCGTAATACACATACACGCCTAGCATGGTAGACTACAGTCACAGAAAAATAAGACACACCCTGTTCTCGTTGTACAATATACACAAAGACTGCGTTCTAACATGTATAAACCTAGAGATTCTAACAAAAACGCCGGCTTACACCCTGTATGATGAGCTGGAGCACAAATTACACATCAATACGGAAGATTTTACATCGATCCTTTTCTGTTTGGTGTTGAAATGTATTATAGTTCAAACAAACGAATATGGGATTAAAAACGGGTATTTTTAATAAATTGCTTAAATAACTTCAGAAATGATGTGTCTAAGGACTCATCACCCATAAATAATCCTAGAAATCCCCTTAAGAAGGGACCGAAAGGTAAGGATATGATAGAAATAATGTTATTCAGGTAAAAAACAGCTCCAGGTGATAAAAAATGGCTCTGAGAAGTCTATTTCGAAGTACAACAACACTCACTCATACATCTATAATCCGACTCTCATGTTTAATTCGGAACTGGGAAAGGCTTTGAGAAAGTTTTGCGGATATACCACGTTTACAAACATTCTTAAAAGTCACAGGGTTTTGATTCCAACCTCAATATACAACCTCTCACAGACTTCCCTGTACTCATCAGTTTCTAAACTTGATGACCTTGACCCGAAATATGCCTCCCTTCTGAAATTATCTAGAATCATATTAAACAGGAAATATAGGTTCAGAGAAGGAGATAACCTCATGAACTGTTCAACTGTCTTTGTTCAGTGCTCAGGAGATGTGTTAATTAAACAGAATATAAAGTTGCTGGATAAAGAAAGAGAAAGTAAAAATAAAAGTAGTTGGTCCAGAATGGTACTGTATAAAAGGTTCCTGTTTTTTAAGGGAAAGATTAAGGGAAGGAAATTGTTAAATAAAACCTTGTTTGAAGAAATAGAGAACGATGATGTTATGATCTGCAAGTTTCTGAGTTTCATTCTCTCAAATAACCAGTTCTTCAGTGAAAAATTGAATGAAAGGAAGAAGTCGATTAAATCGTTCTTGGAGACAGTTCAAGACTCTAAAAAAATTAAAATCGCAAGTCGCAAGAGTATATTTTATAACCTGTTTACACATTTTAAAAAATTTATAAACAATGTGCATCTAGTTGATTGGCACTGTAAAAAGTACCTGGCAAGTCAGACTCTGGAAGGAACAGGGATGAAAACAGTGAGCATTTCAAACGTATACGCATACATAAAGAACATAGTTGAGCAGACAATAAGTCCAGAACTACTGTGTGGAGAGTCAAACTACCAGAGGTTCCTAAAGGTCTGTTACTCCATCATAAGCCTGAACAAGGGGGAAAACCTGTGTATGTCAGAGGTCATGAAGGGAATTAACATTAAGAATTGCACCTGGACGAAGAGTAAGTACCACTGTAGAGGCCAAACGAGGACAGTGTTGGAGTACCTGTGTAGAGTGATTTTCGTAATTCTGCAATACTTCATCATTCCATCGATTGGAAGGCACCTTCACATAACGGAGTCGTGCTTCTCGATGTACAAAATACACTATATAAGGACTGAAGACTGGGTTAAAATGGTTGAGTCGGCACGAGGAGAGTACCTCTCTAACGGGGAAATAATGAATAAAATGAAGGAACCAAACGTGTATCCAAAAATCAGGTTTATCCCCAAGCATTTTGGAATGAGACCCATCCTCAACTGCAACACATCCAAGGGATGCATGGATTTTAGAAAGTGTCTATTTAACAAGTATAGACACGCGATCAAAAGTTCATGTGAATGTTACCTCTGCGATGTGAGAAAGAAAATGAGGGACCAGTTGAACCTGAACTCGATGTTGAAGCTAATCCTCCAGGCACTTACAGTAAATTCCAAAGTCATGCCCATACTGGGAAACGGGGTTCTCGGCTATAACTCGTTTTACATACATCTGAAGAGGTGGTGGGTAAAGTTCATAAGGTCTCTCAAGTCAGTGGATGACGTTAAACTCTACTATTTCATAGCAGACTTGTCCAAGTGCTACGAAAGGATACCTCACGACAAGCTCATGCAGGTCCTGAACGACCTCCCACTTCTCGACTCTAAATTCTGGCCGGTTTACAAGAGGTTCTTCGTTAAACTGGCCTCAAGGGTAAACTCCTTTGGAAAAATTGAGGAACTTGTTACGTTTTCATCTCCGAAGATGAATAACCTCTCATTCAGGCTGTACAGTAACTCCATTATCGCATCAACCTTTGAAAATCAAAAGACTCTCAAGGTTACCAAATTTGACATTCTGTCAGCAGTATCAACTCTGATTTCATCTCAGAGGCTGGAACTGCCTAATTCAGAACGCAACAACTACATGAAGTTGAACAGAGGGATTCCTCAGGGATGCTGCGTCTCCCCCTTCCTATCAAGCATTTACTTGGCCAGTTTCGACAAGGACCTGTCCTCCCAGCTCAAGAGTAAGTTTGTCCTAAATGACGAGTCTCTGACGATCCCAAATTTTTTGGTAAGATGGATTGATGATATTCTGTTTTTATCAACTAATCCCGAGGATGTGAATAACCTTTCTAAGTTCCTGACTTCAGACAACTTTGCTCCCATGGTTAACCCGAAGAAGTTTATCACTAACACCTTCCCCAATGGCCCTGAGTTGTGTCTGTCTCAACACGGTTCCAACGCCCTCGAATGGATCAATTGCAGGTTTAACTTCGACATTAAGAACAGGTTCATTAACGTGGAACTCGTTCCTTTTAAGTTTTCCGAGATTAAAATTAGGGACACTATTTGTCTATCTCGATCCCATTACGGCACCTTCATGTTTAGTCTCATTGAACAGAGACTTGTTGGCTACATATCAAACAAGCTCTTTCACAAGACTTACACCTGTTCCAAAATTAATTCTCCGGAGTGCATTATTTCAAACTCCTATGTGGTATTCCGCACTTGCTCCATGAAATTAAGGTGCTCCATCAAGGTCCTCGTCGATCAGTTTGGAGGATTCGTCAACCACAAGTACTTCTACAAACTCATCATGAACCTCTTAACCATCACTTTAAACCTCGTTTCAAGGGGCGGTTTGAACACCCGGAAACACAATTTGAGGGAAATTCTCATGATTGCGGTCATCAACACTTTCTGGGACAAGTCTCTCAAAGCCTCTCGCTCCACTTCGAAGTCCAAGTCCAAATCAAACTACCTCGTTCTCATCAACCGGAAGATCATGAGGAGACTCTACTACCACGTAAAATCGCTTCCTAATCAGCGTTCTCTGTTCTCTCTGGCCTCCAAGGTCGAGGAGAAGCACAAAAAAAACTGGACTCAGTTAATGTAATCTACTAGCCACTCACCCATACACCTTACTACATTATTCACTGGTTCATTAATGCTATTTTTCTTTTAAAAAAAAGAAAGATTACCTGGGTTTTAGTGCCTCTTGTAAATTTACAAAAATAAAATATTCACTGATTTTGTAGGTTTGTGGTATATATGTCCTTCTTCCTTGGTGTTCCTACCCACATTCCTGCTCTTGTCATTCTCATGGCCTTGATTCCGTTGGAGTAGAACGGAAACAGCCTGTGAGAAACTCCCCTTTTGTAGTACGGTCTTGGTGGCAGTTGAAACAAACTCGGCAATCCCGTAGACTTGTACAGCATGAATGGCGGAGGCTCATACAACCTCGATCCTCTCCACATGAATGGCTTCAGGTTCCTCAGGTAATTCAGTCTCTTACTCCTCTTCACAACACTATGCCTTTTATATGTTATTTTCCTGTACTGCGAACTGAACTTTAGCACTGATTCGTCTATTTCTATCAGTCTTGCCGTCTTCCTACTGTAGTAGACGGGTGCCGGTACCACCTAAATTTAATTTTGTTAGATTTAGTTTAATTTTTAAATGTTAATTTTTTTAATTTTTTATTCATAAAATTTGTTAGATTTTTAATTTTTTTATTTTTTATTTATTTTATTACCTGAAACTCCGGTATCTTGATCTGTCTCATCTTGAAGATTGCGTGTGCGAATGTTCTTGCGGTTTCCAAGTCCTTGTCTATGAACCTCACTGACTTCAGGTGATAGTTTGGCACTTGGTGATCCAACTAAATTTTATTTCCATAATCATTCATTAAGTCATACCTGAAGCATGCATTCGTAGGCCTCTTCCACCATGATTTCGCATCCGTCCTTCGGCCTGTATCCGTGCAGTGACTCTCCCACGTGTGTCATCAGTAACTTTGATATTTTAAGCAGGTTAAGGTTTTCCAATGCCTTTTTGATCGTTTCTCTCAGCTTCAGTGCTGCCTCCCTAGGGTTCCCCTCTGATCATTTTGTATTTTTTATTTTTGAACTTTGAATTTTGTCTATTTACACTTACGCCAGTAATACGGTGTGACCATGAACGCCAAAAGCGTTGCCTTTGCTGCTCCGAATGTGGGTGTGAGGATCACATCCCCTAAATTCTTTATAATTTCTTGTGTTACCTATTTGTAGTGTTTGTGCCTCCAACTTGGCCGACTTAAAGTCCGATGAAGAACCGAATTTTTTCTTCATTGACTCCAACTCCTTCAGCCTCTCTGATATCAGGAGCTTTGACCTCTGTACCAATGCCTTAACTAACTTCTTCCCTCCCAGTTCAAGCACTTTAAGCCCTGGAAACCTTTAGAATGAACCCACTTACCGAATCCTCTGTGCGGTATTAGGTTTGACGGTATTGGTACCAGAAGACAGTCTCCTGCCTCGTTCAATATGTCTCCGTGCTCTGCCGTTATGTTTCCGAAGTGCTCTATGACCATTTCCTCCTGTTTCCCCTGATATTTGTTTGTGTTGAGGTCATCTAGAAGCCCTTCTTGTTCCTTCTCATTTGTGAATTCAGGTTCTTGAAGTTTAAACGGCATTTTGCACTGCTCTCTGAAGGACGTTGTATCTGTTCTATTTGCGTTTTTTATTGGGTTTGTGGCTCTTATCCATTCTATTTGCTGTCTAACTGCTCTTTCTCTGATAGTTTGAAGTCTTCCTTGTAGAAACGAGCTCGTACTAAACTGTTTAAAGCTAAAATTTAAAAAAATTCTCGAAACATTAATATTCCTTATTTCTTTAATTAACAACATCTTAATGTGCCCTTTTATTCAACCTTTTTATAACCGTTATTTTTAAATACGAGTACAAGCTCCTCCATCAGGGCCAAAGAGGCATCACTGACTCCGAATTTTGTTAAAGCTGATTAAAATATTAATTTGTATTTTATTACCTAGTGAAAGGTCATTAAACAGTTCCAGTTCGTGAGAAGGTCCTGAGTAGCGTGGGTCCAGGGACGGGTCCTTCTCGAGCATTCGAGATAGGATTGCTTCCTCTAAATGGAGTTTATTGTGTGTTTTTTCTAACCTTGCTTTTTAAAGTAAACTGATTCTTCTGCTGTTTTTTTATCTTCTATAAAGTTAAAGGATGCAAAATTTCTTCTCGGGTTATTTAAGAGGCTTTTGTTCTCCTTAATTAGTCTTAAAAATGGGCTCCTTCTTGAAAATTGGCGAAGAGCCATGTATTTAAGCTTTACAAGCGTTAAACGGAAATGTTAGTGACTGAAATGGTTTGGAATCCTACCACACTAACGTTTCCACGTACCGACGAGCCTAGACACCTATGGCTATGCAAACAGGTGCATTGATGGAAAAAAGTCAAGAAATTATCCGATTTGATGAAATAGATTTCAATTTTTTGGTCTTAATTAGAGGGATAGGATTACACACTCTGGCCTCTTCCAGTAGCCGCTTGTCTATATTTGAGATTTATATGTTTAGACAAGCTATTTTATATTTATTTGTAATTTTATATTTAAAAAATATTAATAATTTAATAAATTTAAAGATTATAAAGAATGGCTCACTATAAATTTACCAATGGCGGCCGGGTCAAGGGCGCCGACCAGTGGAATTTTCAGACAAATCCTTACATCACCGTTAGGCCTCAAATCAGTTGTATAGGCGATGAATGCAAAAGATCGGACTTAAATATTTACTATCAGTACGATAGGATGCAGGTCAATCCTACTGTTTACCTTCAATACGTTCCTATTGTTTTAATTTTAGTGATTTTTATGGTCGTTGGTGTTATTTTTCTCTACAGGAGGATCAAAGCTAACAAGAAGTACGAGGAATCTTACCAGTCTAGGATTGACGACTTAAGTTTCGGTCAATATGTTGACAACCTTTAGTCGTTTCATTCGTCTTTCGAACTTTCAAACTGTTTCAGTTTATTTTTAACTCCGTTAAACTCTGGTACAATTTTGTACAGTATCGTAGTCAACAGCGTGTTGAGCGACTTTATAATGTGCGATGTGATCATTGACTCCTTCGTACTCTAATAAATTTATTATTTTAATTTTCACGTTACATTTAATTTCTTGAGTTCCGATTTTATGTTTGACAGTTTCTTCTTACTTTCCGTGGTTTCTCTGAGCAACTCTACTATCGATTGTTTAGTCCCTTCTGGCAGTGGTTCCTGTAAACGTTAATCAATCTCCTCCCACCTTGAGTATGTTGTGTATCGTCAACAGTTTCAGGTATCCCTGAAGCTGAAGAAGTTTTGAGTTGAAGTCCTTGTAGGCCTCCAGAACCAGTTTATAGTAATTGAACACATTCTCTAAGTTTGGGTCTATCAGGTTCTCGTCCTCTAATGAAAAGAGAAGTCTCTGGTAAATTCAGTGAAACTCAAACAAACCCTGTAGTATATGTAGCAATCTTTGCAGGATGAAACCACAATCGGTTTATCAATTTCTGATCCTAAATGTGTAAATAAATGGAGGAGATACCCTTGAACAGGGTGATCCTGTATTCACAGTCCTGGCAGAACGTTTCGTTGCACAATTGACTAAATTTAAGATTATTTTAGCCTTATTTGAACAATTACCATGAAAATTTGGCTCTATAGTTGAAAATCGTGGATTTAAACAGATGACCGCAAATGTCACAGTTGGTTACACTTTCATCGACGTAAAATATGTTAAGAAGGGACCTAACGTCTTCAATATCTGACAGTGTTAAATATTAAGGGGTTTGGAGACTCACTTTTGCTTCTGATTGCGTCTGTGATCCTCTTTCTCCTCGGAGGGAGCTGCGATATGAAGTTTTTGCGATAATTTTTAAACTCTTCCGTTACATTGTTATATATAATGTACATTTAATTTTACATGATCTATTTTACAGTTGAAACATATTACAAAAGTTTTTGAGTGTGTTGACTGTGTGGTCGTTTGTGTTAGGGTCATTAATTATTTCAGTGTTTAATTTTTCCACTATATTTTTAAATACTTCCTCTCCCAGTGTTTTTTTCGTTATTTCCAGTATGTTAGATATCGATTCAACCACTTTTTCTCTAAATTTTATTTTACACATTAGATTCCTAGTTACCTGTCATTCTCCAGGTCTTTCCCCTTAAGATCTCCTGTGAAGCCCACTTTCACTATCAACCCGTTTAAAAAGTTTAATTTTTCCAGATCTTCCAAAGAATCTTCCCTTTTGGGGTCTTTTGACAGGAATGCCAGGTACACGAACAGGACTCTGAAGTAAGTGTCTGCGAAGTAGTAAATTGCGTCGCTCGGAAGGTATCTAAATATGTTTTCCAGGCATTCCACTGCAGCAGGAATACTCTTCTTGTCTAATGCCTCTATTATTGAGAATATGAGCTCCATAGTTTGAAGCATTGTCGCTGCACATGTCAGTGGCACCTTTTCCAGGTAATGATGATACATTTTCATAAATTTTCTGTTTAACCCCTTCTTGTTCATAAGCTTAACTTTGTCTATTAGCGACTCCATCAGGTGATATATCTTCAGGTCTTCGTCCGTGAACACTCTGCTACTCAGTCTGATTAGACACTCAGTGCACTTTTCAATCGAGTCGTTGTAGTTGTTAATGTCCTCCGCCATCTTCCCAATCACCTAATTCTCATTATAACATTACTAACCTACCTCCTTTATCAGAAGCTCATTCGAATGATCCTCAAATGCTAAAGTTTGTGATAAAATCCAAGTTTACCTTCAGAGTTATTAATTGACAAGTGGAGCAGCAGGTCGTATATATCCTCTGAAACCAGCCCTGAAACTTTCATTTTCCAATTCCTTACCTGTAGTGGTATTATATAGTATCAAAGTTGTGGATATAAGGAAGTTGAATGATTTGAAACACCCCTTTTCCACCCAGGTTAACAAATTTTGGTAACACTTGAGTATAAGTTTAGACCCTGAATCTCTCAATCTCTATTTTCCTTACCTAAAACTGACAGTTTACACCTAGTCGGATAAATGTTAAAATGTGATATCGTTTTATTGTACAGTTCTACATCTATATCTTTGGGCTCTTGGTAGGAGCACCCTTCAAATTTTGAGTTACATCCTATGTCAAATATCAAGTGTAAAACCAACTTAAATTATTTTTGAGAGGCAGATAGATCAGGGAGACCATTCCGTTAATTTTTCTAACTACATTCTCTAAATATTTGTCCAAATGTTCTAAGTTTTCCCATTTTAATATTTTCAAATTCTTGGAATCCTTACAGATTCCCCTAATTTGACACAGAGATTGAAATAATGTCTGAGAAACGTTGATATAAGAGATCATACCCATAGTGTGTAGTAGTTTGTGTATCCATCTTTAAGCGGAATTGAACCCGTTTTACAACAGAATCTTATCTCATTTGACTCCGGTGTCAAGTGATAGTGCCAAGAAAATCCTTCGGGGGACAGGTACTGTAGAAGAATGGCGATTCCGTTGTATATTGGATGCCTGATGTTACACTCATATTCATACTCAGGCAGTCTTTCTGAGGCATCCTTAAACAAAGTTTGGTAATTTCCATTTACAAGAGTAGAATAAATATAAGTTTCAGGTGGAGAGAGTAGTTCTTGTTCTTTAAGAGAGTTTAGATTTAAGTAATATTCTTTCTAAAATGGTTATTTTAGGAAAATGAGAAATTTACCAAATTTTCAGACAAATTAGATATTAAACGTTCAGATGTGTCATCCACAAAACGTTCCTCAGTGGAATCTTCAGAATCAAATTGCAAATTGACCAAAGTGTGTAACAAATGTACCAGGTTCACGTTGACATCTATAAAAATAAAAATAAACGAGATTGGAGCGTTTACCTGCGATTTGTTGATATAATTCCATAAATAAGTAATATATATAATGTTAAATGTGGTCTAGGAACCCCAAATATATTAACACTAGAATTTGATTTTATATTTTTTGTTATTTTAAAATGATCTATTTATATTGACATGTTAATATTTAAGAATCCCGTCTTATTATTTTCAGATAGCTTCCATCGGCATCTCGTAAACTCCATCAACACATCGAATGTAACATATTTTAAATCTCTAATAAAAAACACAAGGAATCCAAAAAGGGTAAAAACACTCGATACCATCAAGCTTTTGAATAAAATTCAGTCGGAAGTAAAACGGGAGGACACCCAGTATGTTCCCCTAGGTAAATCCATGTTTAATTTGGATGCTTTGCCCAAACCTAAGATATTATATGCCATTAAAATTTGTAAAAATAAACCGAATCAAGAGGAAGAACCAAATGAAAGACCTTACTGGGCATACTCAAGACTGATGAAATCATTACTCGGTTTCAAGATCAAATCAACGGACATAAAGAGATCGTACATTGTGAAACAGATAAGAGAAATGTATCCAATTGAATTGAGGAATGTTCTCTTTGCCTTCTCAATGAAGTACATGGATTCCATGGACGAATCGGATCTGGACCACCTGCAGAGTGTGTTAAAGATACACTCTGAGAATGACCAGAATTCAACTTTATTGGAATATTTATCAGGAAAAACTCATCCTCAATCTGGATTAATGGAAAATAACCCTATTTTTGTAAAGTTACTCAGGTTTGTATCATCAACTCATCCCTCACTGCCAAACCACTGATCGCAAGAATTTTTAACTTTATTTAGACTTTATTGTAATTTATAAATATGAATTATACTTCTATTTTATGTCGTCTCCGACCTAACATTTTGATAATACACTGATGTTGGTGACCATGGCAGGTGATTGTAATATTATGGAATAGCTAACTTAATTCTTGTAAGAATAGTGTTTGGTATTGATAATTGAGTAAAATGAAGTTGATTTGGGAGGAATGTGTTGGTGTTTAAACGACAAGTATTTGTGACATGATGAATCACCCATCCCCGCAATTATTGTAAAATAATTTACACAGTTTAATTTCGATATATTATTTGAGACATTTGAACACTGTTGATTCATGATATAGATTTTGTGATGGTATTACTAGTTTAATTCAGATATAATTAATCAAAGTATAAATTGTGATAAACAAAAGTTTTATAATAGCAAACCTGAAGTGAATATAAGATATAGAGTTT
Organism: Theileria luwenshuni; assembly: GCA_029379255.1. NCBI lineage: Eukaryota > Apicomplexa > Aconoidasida > Piroplasmida > Theileriidae > Theileria > Theileria luwenshuni. The sequence goes on from JAQQTN010000001.1 coordinate 176,990, forward strand.
TAAAATAAATAAAAAAGATCATTTGTCAAATTAAAATACATGAAATAGTATCCAATCAATCACAAAGTGTGTATTTAAAAAAATAAAAGTAAACTTTTAGGAATTGTAATATAAGGATAAACGTAAAAAATAATTTTAATTGTAAATTTTTAAATAACAGAACGTGATATTAATAATTTTAAATTAATTTAGACAGTATCACGTTACCACATAATATCCAAATTGGAAGCCTAATACCGATATACTGAGGTTAAAATTGTTTAATTTTAAATAAAAACGATTTAAATTTATACAGAAATTAAAGAAGGACTAAAATTTTGAAATGTGTATAGTATCAAAAACGGTACCTGTATTTTACTGAATTCTATTTTAAAAGGATAATTTTAAAATAAAGTTTAATCAAATATTTTAAAGGATAAAGATATATAATCTTTAGGGATTTTAAAAGGGATTTTGTATCAAGTTCTTTGTTTAGAATTTGTTTAATGTGTATTTCAAAAACGTCAAAATTTCAAAAGAATTCGGTGTCTATGTAAATTATACTTCTGTTTTTTATTTAAATGGATATAAGAAACAATTATATTTAATGCAGTTATAATGTGTTCTATCTAAACCTTCAAATGCAGTAAAATTTATTAAATTTTAATAAAAATTAAGGAATCATATGATGGCAGATTCTAAATTAGCCAACAACTACAACGATATATCATATATTAGTAATTACGCAATCTCAGGTGGAAATGTTAGTTCTTCAGCTAGTACTTTAAATAACAACTTTTCATCGATCAGCTGTAATAATCAGTCTGATTTAAACCAAGAAACACAAAGCGGTTTAATGTATCCAAACGGGATTAACGAGATCAAATACGATCCTAGCAATCAGTTTCAAGGCTCATACAATACGACCAACTTCAACAATTACAATACCAAATACGAGGATAACACTATTGAAATAGACTATCCTGCAGCGTCTAAGGATGTTTACCTAGCTAACCTCAATAAACCTTACTCTAAAAAAAATTATTCGGAACTTGAAAGCCAGGAAGAAAATGAAAATCAAATTAGTTATTCAAACCTTAACTCGCAATATGAACTTAACGACTACAACATGGACAACTCTAATTATATCAGTGAATCAGGACTCCAGGTGAAACCTAATGAATATAACATGTTCGGATATGAGAGAAACTACAAGGGGTATAACTCCACAAATTTCTACGCCAACGACCCTAACCTGAACTACCAAATGTATAACATGTCGCAATTTTCAAATCCAGATAACACATTGGAAATCAACTCGATGAGCTCCCATAACAATGTTCTGGAAACTGAAAATCAATATAAAGAACTAGTTCCACTTACCGATAATGTGAGCCAAACTCCAGTTATGTGCAACTACAATAATAATTCGTACCCTGATGGAGTGTATGAATACGATAACCTGAATAGCAGGAACTCGATTTCTGGAGTAAAGTACCAGAGGACCGACAACAGGTGGATTGCAAGGTGGACTACATCCGAAGGTAAAAGGGCATGTAAAAGCTTCTCAGTAAATATTTATGGATATGAACAGGCAAAAATGCTGGCAATTCAGGCCAGACAGAAGGGAGTTGCCCTCTCCGGAAGGTCTTTCGGGAACCGGGAGAGGCAACACGCCATGAAAAGCGGAGTGGGAATAATAGGAATTAGGTTTGATAAAACTCAAGCCAGATGGGTTTCATCATATTACGAGGGTGGAAAGAGAAAGTTCAGATATTTTACAGTCAAAGATTACGGTTATGAGCAAGCAAAGAGAAACGCCATAATATGGAAGAGTTGCAACGACGAGAGGCTTGTTAAGAGATTTAAGGACGGATATGGGTACTACGGAAGCCCGGAGAGGTTTCATCCAGCCCTGATGTATCCCTCAAATTTCAGAGTGAATGGAAAGGAAGATTACATACCTGAGGAAGTATCAGGTTCTGACGTTTATCCAGTAAACAACGACATCAAGGAATACCGTGATATTAACAGCTACAACCCCTACTGTAACAATACCGAATATTCAAACGATACAGCCTACTCCACAATATCCGGAGTCACCATTAACGAAATGTACAACAAGGACCAGATTCCCAACTACATTGTGGAATCTGGGCCCCTGAATATTGAGTCTCCGAACCTCAAGAAAGACTCCATAGAGTACCTCGTTAACAATCCTGAAAATTACTCGATCAGAAACGTCACATTCAACGACCCAAACGGATTTATGCAAGGCCAAAAGATGGGTCCCATGGAATCGGATTACAGGGACTACCTTACTAAAAACACAGACTGGGACAACAACGTGATAGGCTCATATTTGGACAGGTCTAACAAAATGACCTTTGATTTCAGTGCGAATTCAAACGAGGACAACCACTCGTTCACAAACACGACCATAGGCTCAGACAACGGGGACTCGAAGAGCAACCAGTCGGTTGACCTGGAGGACCACCTCAGGCCTGAGAACGATCCTCAAGATAGCGGGGCCCTGGATAACGATGAAATCAACGCAGTTGGATCTACAAACGTAACTTACGACCGTAAAAAGGGCAGATGGGTCTCCACTTTTACTGATTCAGAGGGAAGGAAGAGGAGCAGATTCTTCCAGGTGTCCAGGTACGGTTACAGGAAGGCCAAGGAACTGGCTTTATCGTCGAAATTAGAAATCAGATCCGAATGAACAAGAAAAATAATAATTCAATAGATTAGTGTTAAAATTTATTGGTCTAAAAGTTCTCAATTTATTATCTCTTTAATGAAGTTGGTGATAACTATCTCTGTTGGTGTTCAATGTGTGGATATAAACTGGTAATTGAGGGTTAAAACAAATTAACTTTGACCGGAAGGCCTTGTTTATTCCAGTTTTACTAGATTTAGTCTCCAAATATCTCTCAATAATTTCTTATTTGTTTACACACCCAATAGAATCCCCAGATCAATTGAGTTTTCTCTATTTTTTATTACATTATGATGATATGAGACTTTTATTTTTGCTCGTTTCCATTTTATATTTAAACTTAGCCCAGGGGTTCCGGGTTAATTTGAATTCTGCTCAGTCTAACAATACACATTCCCCCTGTCAGACAAACAGGAACAAGCCTCTTGAACTTTTTCGATCTTCAGATACTTACCTTGGCAAATGTCCCGTTTTAGACTGCTTAAGTTCCAAGGTTTCCTACCTCAATAAGAAGGTTAAGGACTACGTTCCCGGGGGATGGTTGACCACTCTTTCAGTTCCTCTGGCCACTTATTATGCTTACAAGTGTAAGATTCCACCCTTTTACCTTTTTATTTTTATCCATTCTAATCATTCTACTCTTATTCTATCATTTTAATCGGATTTTTATTCCACTTAATCTATTTTAGGGCTCTTTAAACGGAAGTCTTCGGACCGTTTTAACACTAACCTTCACAGGTACCAATGTACCGGTTGTGGCTACGTCATTTTTCCTGCTAAGAATCGCGAGGAAAAGTTTTTTTCTGAGGTATTCTTTTGATTTTAATTAGTTAGTGTAATTAATAGTTAATGGGTAATTGTTAGGATAGTTTATTTTACACATAACTTTTTAAATAACTCAATTATTAGATAATTAATACTTAATTAAGCCAATATTGTAATTGATAAATAATTATAAGAGGCTATTTAATAATAAATAAATTTTTCAAAAAAAAATTTAGAGTTTCACTTGTCCTAACTGCGGCTCTCCTAGGTCTAGGTTCACTGAGAAGCACAAGTAATTTTAATTTATAAATGAGTATACTTGATACTGCATTTCCCCGTTACAGCTCTCCTTTTCTTCTTTTCTTTTTTTTTGTTCCCTTTAGTTATCCTTTGGTTCTTCTAGATTGCTTACTCTTTGTTGTTCATTTCCTTTGTTCTTTCATATTCCTTGGTTTTCTGTTGTACTTTTGTTCCTGATTTCCTCGTCTTAATCACTAATCAATGATTTAGTTTAGGTTCTAAACTAAATCATTGATCGTTGATCATTGGATAATGATTGATTTCACCATTGTGTGAAATATTTGTTTTTGCGATTAGGATGAGCATGTAAAGCAGGGTTCGTTGGGGTTTGTGTTGAGACTGCACACTTGGTTGGTTGTCAGGTACTCTTCTCTCCCTGAGTTATCCAGTGAGCTCAGCGGCTGCAGTGTGTTGTCCACCGTTTCAGTGGTCGACATTGTTCCGTCGCTCATCATTGACATGTTTCCCTCGACTATGCTGGATGACGCCATGCTGTTTGCCACCTTGCACCTGTTTTTGGCCAGCTGCGACATTGAGGTGTCAACCGTAAACTTAATTGCGTCAGTTGCCGGCTGTGTTCTCAGGTAGTACACTCCCGTTTTCAGTCCCTTCTTCCACCCGTAGAAGTGCATACTTGTAAGCTTACTGTAGGTCGGCTGCTCCATGTGTATGTTCAGCGACTGCGACTGGTCTATGAAAACTCCTCTGTCTGCCGCCATGTCTATTATGTTCTTCTGCTTTATCTCCCACACTGTCTTATACAGGTCCTTGATGTGCTGCGGCACTTCGTCGATGTACTTTAGGGACCCGTTGTATGCTATCAGCTTCTGCTTCATAGTTTCATTCCACAGTCCCAGCTCTATCAGGTCGTTCAGCAGGTGTGGGTTAACCACGAAGAATTCTCCGCTCAGCACTCTCCTGTAGTATATGTTACTCGTGTAAGGCTCAAACGACTCGTTGTTCCCCAGTATTTGGGAGGTGCTTGCAGTCGGCATCGGCGCTATCAGCAGTGAGTTCCTCAGGCCGTATTTCGCCAGTTTCTCCTTCAGTTGGTCCCAGTTCCACAGCTTGTTGTCCACCTTGGCTCCCCAGAGGTCGAACTGCAGCAGCCCCTTGGATGCCGGCGATCCTTCGTAACTTTCATAAGTTCCGTATTTCTTGGCCAACTCTATGCTCTCCTCGAGGCATGCGAAATACATCGTTTCAAATATCCTCTTATTTAGTTCCTTGGCTTCGTCTGATTCAAACGGGTACCTCATCAGCATGAATGTGTCTGCCAACCCCTGCACTCCCACTCCTATCGGCCTGTGTTTCAGGTTAGACACTCTTGCTTGTTTCACTGGGTAGTAGTTCCTGTCTATTACTTGGTTCAGGTTATAGGTTATCACTCTGCATATTTCATATAATTTCTGAAAGTCGAATGTCTTGGTTTCCTTGTTCACGAACTTCGGGAGTGCCACTGACGCCAGGTTACACACTGCCACTTCGTCCTTGCTCGTGTACTGCACTATTTCACAGCACAGGTTACTCGACTTGATCGTTCCCAGGTTCTGCTGATTGCTTTTCGCGTTACACGAGTCCTTGTAGAGCATGTAAGGTGTCCCCGTCTCTATTTGCGACTGCAGGATTGCGAACCACAGCTTCTGTGCCGGTATTGTCTTTCTTCCCATTCCTTGTTGTTCGTAGTATGTGTATAATTTTTCGAATTCTTCTCCCCATACTTCGTACAGTCCTCTACATTCATCCGGGCACATCAAGGTCCAATTTTTATTTTCTTCTACTCTCTTCATGAACAGGTCCGGTATCCAGAGTGCGTAGAACAGGTCCCTTGCCCTTAGGTCTTCCGATCCGTGGTTTTTTCTCAGGTCCAGGAGGCTGAAAATGTCTGCGTGCCACGGCTCCAGGTATATTGCGAACGACCCTTTCCTCTTTCCTCCTCCTTGGTCCACGTACTTTGCCGTTGCGTTAAATATTTTCAGCATTGGCACGATTCCGTTAGACACTCCGTTGGTTCCCCTTATGTACGATCCACTTGCTCTTATCTTATGGATTGCTAGCCCTATTCCTCCTGCCGACTTACTGATGAACGCGCACTGGCTCAGCGTGTTAAATATTCCCGCCAGAGAGTCGTCCTGCATATCCAGCAGGAAGCAGGACGACATCTGCGGGTGTTTAGTTCCCGAGTTAAAGAGCGTCGGTGTTGCGTGTGTGAAGTATCTTTGGCTCATTAGGTGATATGTTTGCAGTGTCCTTTCAATGTCTCCGCAGTGAATTCCCGCTGCTACTCTCATGATCATGTGCTGTGGTCTTTCCACTATTTTTCCGTTTGTGTTTAGCAGGTACGACCTTTCCAGCGTTTTAAATCCGAAGTAGTCGTACTGGAAGTCTCTCGAGTAGTCTATTTCTGCGTTCAGCCTGTCTTTGTGTTCCATCACGAATTCGTACACGTCGTCGCTAATCAGTGACGCGTTTGTGTTGTATACGTGCTTGTATTCGTGTAACACCTTGATCACTTCCGCGAAATCACTCGATGTGTTTTTGTGCAGGTTGTCTATTGTTATGTTTGCCGCCAGCCTCGAGTAGTCGGGATGCGTCACTGCCATGTATGCACACGTCTGTGCCGCCAGTTCGTCCAGTTCCGAGGTGTGAATCCCCGTGTACATTCCGTTGATCACGCTCTGCGTCACTCTCGGCGCGTCTACTAGGGAGTGTAGGCCCAGGGATAGTTTTCTTATTCGATTTAATATTTTATCGAACGATACGTCTTCTCTTTCTCCATGTCTGTTAATTACGTACATAACTTTTGATTCCAGGTTGTTTAGGAAACTTATTGTCGGTGACTGAGGCGGCGACATTTGCTGGTTGGCTTCTTCTGACCGTTGAGAATCATCTTCTGTTGCGTGGTCGTATGTGGTAGTTTCTTTATTTTTATGATGTGCATCCATTTTAGTATAAAATATCAGTCATGTGGTTGTGGTATGAGTGAGTGTATGCGGTATAGTTTAAACTTATAAGGTAGGCAAATAATTCCAACTCCAATAAGTAGCTAAACCTCACAATAATAATGTAACAATCAAGAGCACACAAAAATGTGTTAACAATTGTGACTATTAAATATAAAATCTATTTCAAAATTAAGTTATACCGTTATGCTAACAGTTTCGTGACCCAATTTTAATCCTTTTTCTCACGCACATTGTGTGTAGGGCCACCTGAATCCTGTCTTGGGAGAGAAAAATCATTAGGTTTTTTACTCTCAAAATTTTTTATCTATTTTTTAGTCATTCTTCTATTCTTATTGTTTTCGGTCAGTTCTGTCACTCATTGCCCTTCTTCTCACTGTTTCAGCCCATTTCCTCAAATATCTTAAATATTCACTCCCTCATCACTCATTTTTGTTCTAGAACATTTGTTTGCCTTCCTTTTAAATTATTTAACTATATTATTTAACTTTATTCCTGGATTCCTTTTTCATCTTTACTGACTTGGATTCTTTACACATATCCTCATTTATCCCTTTTCCTCTATTTTTTCAACTTTTTATCACCTTCTAACTAGACATGTAGTGTGTATCTTTCACATTGACTTATCCTATCCTCTTAATGTACACTTTGTCCTCCACTTTGTGGAGGTGCAGTTGATGTTGTTTTCCCAGGAGATAAAAGAAGAATTTGTCCCTGACGTTGGCCTTGTTAAATGACTAAACACAATTAAAAATATTCGGGTTACCTGTGTCAGGTTTGACACACACACGTGATTCAGTGATTCCAGGTTATCTCTGAAGTACGGAATGAAGACTGTGTAGAATTTCTCGTTTCTGTATCCCAGGTACGCTATGGATCTCAGGCAACTCGTGAGATCGTTTGTGTTAAATCTGAAATAAAAATGGTTGGAAGGCTCCTCACTTGTTCACATTGTCACATATTTTGTAGCACACCTTCTCCAGTATCGACCTCGACGCGTTCGGGTCACTCAAGTCTATGTTATCTTCCAGTGGGTTATTGATCCATTTTGGCGGTATAAAGTTCGCGTTGTGCAGTACCTTATTCCTTATGTTCATCCTCTTCACCACCACCTTGGTCAGCTTTACCAGGTCCTTCAGAAACAGTGCCAGTTGCGCGTTAGACGCGTTGTCGTTCAGGTACTCCTTGACAAACCTGTTCAGTTTTACTTGAGTAAAATCTAACCTTTTTGTAATTAATTCCAGAAGACTATCGTCGTATGACTTTCTGCAGGTAGCCAGGAGTGACACACATGCTCTTATCTGAGTCCGTTATTAATTCCATTTCTCACCTGCTCCGGATCAAAATGAACCACTATTTCCTTCTTATACAGGTGTTTTAACGCCTGATTGATCATCTTCTTAAAATCCGGCTCCAGATGGTGTAGTCTTAGCTGAGATTCTTAGTAACTGGTTCACTTACGTATATCATTGAATCCAGAATGTATACGATTTGTCCACATGTGTACAACTGGTCTTCAGTCCCTTTGAATTCCACTTCCTTCGGCTCCTTTTGACTTTGATTTGACTCACTCGAGACGAAATGTATGTATTTGAGCAGATTCACCATCACTCCTGACGGTTTACACCTCGGTGACCCTAAACCCTGTTTATAGTCTTCTGTTACTTCATCATTTTTAAAATAATTTCCAAAATCCATTTTATTAAAGATAATCATCAGTTCTTTCGATATGTGATTGAAGAACGTTATGTGCTCGTGCTTCATCAGTGAGTATGCCTTTGCCAATTTAGTCTTTTCAAACGGCGTCAAAAGCCCCTTTGCAATGTTGTTATGTAATATCCTGATATACTTGATAGTTATATCTCTTACCTTGAAAATGTTTGTATCATTTCCTCGTTTTTATGTCCCAGGTTACCGAGGCTGTACATTATGTGTATTAGGTCCTGTGGCTTAATATCGGAGGCAAAGTCCACCAGAACCTGAAATACAGTCTCCGGAAAACCCTCTTTGTATTCCGAGTGCACCAGGTAGTCCAGAAGACTGTAATTTTATCATTTTTAATCCATAGATCTCACCTGTTAAAAGTCTCAATTTTGTAAGGGATGATGTAAAGTACGTTCCTCATCACATTCTTCATAAATCTCTGTGCCAACGGTTTTGAAACCAGCTTTGCTTTTATCAATGACTTAGACACGCTAGACAGCACTTTCAGATCATTGATTGAGCCTTCTTTGAATTCTTTGGCCTCCTTAGTCTCGGACGACAGTGTGTCGTTCAGCTTATTCAAGTAATCAGTCCAGAAATCCTCCTTAAGTTGCCCATATTTACATATCTTTGATAAAAACACAGAATTTTGGTAAAATGAGTATTTCCTGCCAAGAAAATCTTTTGCGATATCTACTACTGTCTGGTGTTTATCCGGGTCCCCTGTTGCCTTCTTCAGTGACAAATCAAGCCTTTTGATCAATTGATCGAATGTGATTTCTCCTTTGTCAGACGAGTACCACCTGTTCAAGGGTCTTGTATTATATAACCTTTGTAAATTTTTAGAGAAAATAATTTTTCTGATTGTCATCATCTTGTCTACTTGATGTCTTCCAGTATCTTGTCTGCCAGTCCAAAGTTAACTGTATCCTAACAAGATTAATTTGTACTTCCTACCTGTGAATCCATGTAATCTCCAATGTTTATTTTCTCTAAAATTTCACTTTCGTTTTTTCTGCAGACGTTTGAGAGCACCTTTACGATCGACTTTCTGGCCTTCAGTATCTCGTCTGAGTATATTGCGATGTCCTCTGCCTGTCTAAACGAGATCGTCGTTGGCGACTGTCTGAGGAGTGTGTAGGACCTTGGGAGAACGTATCTCTTTCCCGGAGTCCCCGATGCCAAAATGACTGCTGCTGGGCCGTATGCCTGAAAGCTCTATGGTGACTGCACTCACTTTTCCTAGGTTGATTGTGATCACTTCATTCTTCAGGTAACTGTAAATTGGTGTAAACTAGCTCTCCTACTTCATAACGTCCACTATGTTCAGGGCGTCGATCTCGGATGTTGACAGTCCGCTTTCAGTGGAATGGTCATTATCCGAGTTGATGTATCTGAATAATGTGTTTCACTTGAAAATACATTTTTATTGGTTTTTCCTGCGAGTCGTAGTCCAAGTAGAGTAGCTGACTTATAACCAGGTGTGCTACCTAATTCAATTGTCCTTAATCTAAAGTTACCGTCTGCTGTATAGGATATCCGATGTACACAATCCTCTCACTCAGAAGCAGCGATGCTAGATCAGGAGGCCTCGATTTATAATCTAATGTAGGAAATAAGAGTTTTCAACATACTGGAATTTGGAAATGCTAAAAGTTTTGAAAAGAATCTTTGGTTTTTGTCAATAAGTGAGTCAACTTTAAAAATTGTGGAAACAAAAGATAAATTGTTGCTGTTATTTATATATTTATTGTATTTGTAGCCTTTCTCTAGTCCTATTTGAGGTTTTTTGACCCCTTGTTTTTCTTGATTTTTGATTTTTGGGATTCTAAAGCTGTTAAAATCTGAGAATCCTACAAATAAGCAACTTGAAGATAAGGATAGACAAGTCAAAGCTATGGGCACTCCCAAAAGGAGCATTTAAAGGGTTTTTTGGTGGGCGTGTTTAAAAGGTCGAAAACATGGAAATATATAATGACATGTTGTCCGAAATATGTTGTAGTGATGTGTAAAGCTAATTTACTCACAAAATATTAAAACGAATTGGTAACTGGGTAAAAATTATTGAAACAATATTAAATTACAAATGAATTAAATTTTGGTGGATTTATTTCAAACTTCCTACCAATTTTGACTTGAAGACCATATCGATGAATTTTGTGGTTTCATTGGCTTGAAGTGCCATTTCTTCAGTGGTCCTATTTATTAATATATTTTTGATAGCATTTTACCTTAGCCTTCCTTCATGATTATCTATTTTGCGATAAATTGAGTCAGGGTCTTCTATGTCGTCCTTCTTCCTGGGAATGACATGTGCGTGAACGTGAGCTACTGTCTGTCCTGCTTCTGGTCCGTCCTAAACGATATTTAAGTTCAGAAATAATTTTAGACTTACTTGGACTACGATTGAAGAGGAAGTGCATTGGTACATTCTTTCGAGTGATTCGGCCACTACTTGAACGAGGCAGGACCAGTCGTAAACCTCTTCAGGTGTTAAATCTTTATATCTCTAAATATTTTATATGAAAACCAGATTTTATTGAATGTGTGAGTAAATAGTTTAAATCAAGTTGTTAGTTCGTACCTTCACTACTCTGAGTGGAGAAACGAGAGAATGCCCGGGTGCAAAAGGTTTAATGTTTACAAAGGCGTAGCTATATTTAGTTTTTGCGAATACTTGGTCTTTTAGTATTTTAACATGTCCAAATGTGTATGATTCAATGTGTTGTGGAATCTTTAATAATTCGAAGCGAAAATGTGATAAACCGGACATTATAAGAAGATTTTGAGTAAGATTATGGATTAAAGCGTGATTAATTGGTCGTATAGATGAGGTTGTTATGAAAATTAAAAAACAAAAAGGTTAAAGTATTTTAAATAAAAAGAATAATAATACAATGAAAAGTATGTGAATTATAACCCTAAAACAGGGAAATATAAGTTATAATCTATGTTGCAGTGAATTTACACAACAATGGAATCACAATATTGTATAGTGGAAATTGTGCTTATTTAATTCACCGAATCACTATTTTGCTTTGTTTTTTATTCATTATTAATATGTAATATTATTCCATTGTTTTTAACCTAGATGTTTTTTGATTTTATGTAAATTTAATTTTAAAATGTTCTCATTTACATTTCCTGAGTTTATGTTTTAACTTAATTATTTTTTAAACAAATGGGACGCAGAGACCGCTCTTCGTCATCTCATCGCAACCGTTCCAGCTCCAGGAGACGACGCAGTCGAAGTCCCAGAGGGAGTGAAAGGACGAAATCCTCTAGAAACAGAGACAGATCTAGGAGCAGTCGTGGAGATAGTAGGAGAAGGGGATCGGATAGGCACAGAAGAAGCTCTTCTGCCTCCAGTCCTTCTCCGGATGTGTCAAAAAGTAAAAAAAGAGATCGTTCATACTCTCGCTCAGGCAAGGATACTAAGCCTAAGGAATCGGACTCCACAAATCAGACTAATAAGTCCGAAATAGATCAGAAGAAGATAGATAGGTTGAACCGGTTTAAGAAATTGGCCGAAAGTCGAATGAAAGCAAACAAAGAAAATGAGAAGAAGGCATTGACAATCAAGTTGACGCCAACCGATCAGTCGGCTCCAGAAAAAAAGGTACTATCTGCTTTCCAGGGAATAGAAGAACAGACATTTGAAGATAAGTCATCGGAACAGGAAGTGGAGGTTGACGTGGACCCATTGGACCACTACATGTCCAAATTGGCAATGGAAGAAGATATGGTTTTCGAGGAACCAGATCAAAATCTAGAACCGATGGTAGATACGTCGAAAATTGCAACTCTAGATGATATAATAAAATGGTCAAATAAACCAGTAGATGAGGAAGCTGAAAAGGATACAACAGATGAAAAGGAAGAAGAAGAAGAGTTCCTATCGGAATTATTAAATAAAACTAAATCGCATAAACTAGAAAATTCAGAAGATGAGGAAATGGAAGGACAGGAAAGATGCTTTAGTGATGATGAATATGACCCAACTAAGGTGTCAATGGGATCGGAATACACAGAATTGCTGGCTAAAATTAAGAGTAAAAGAGAATTGCCAAGAGTAGACCACACTAAAATAGAATATATGCCGTTTAAAAAGAACTTCTACGTGCAAGTGTCAGCAATCACAAACATGAGTGAGCATGAAGTGGACGCATTTAGAAAAGCAAATGGAAATATAAG
>JAQQTN010000001.1:195623-224655 GCA_029379255.1 Theileria luwenshuni
TCAGGTCTGTGGCCTCCCAGATCCTCAACTCAGGAAAGGTCATCCTCATCCCAGGAGAAGATTTCGGTATGATTTCCTCATAATTTACACCTTTAGAACACAAAGAACTTAAGAAATACAGGGAAGGGATGGGAAACTTTGGATCTTTTGTCATGTTGTTAAGCAACGTTTTGGCTAAGGTGTCTCTGCATAAAAACGTCAAACTCCTGTTTTCCCAGATGCACAAGATGGTTAAGGAGAAGATACCACCCGAGTGGGCCTCGCCAAGTGTTCCCCTCGAATACCTGTCTGTTTTCCCCCTGGTCCCTATTTTCGTCTACTCCTTCGTTCAACCCTTCTTTCAGGAACCGAACCTTATCGCAGGTATTTTTGTGTTTATGTTTATTCTGAAATTATGTTTTGTAGATATTATGTTAATATTTTGCAATTATTAACCACAATTTTGTTCCAAATAATCACCTAATATTAACAAATATGTATAGAATTGTGTCATCTCCCGGTCATCACAGACGAAGGTCTACTGACTAACTTTTCAGTAATTTCCAAATATTTCGAGTATATCGTAAACCCGCAACTCAACATGCCCCCGATGCCAAACGTCCTCAGGTCTCTCGCTCAGACCCTCTACAGTAACCTTTCGAGGCTGTTTTTGGAGTTTCTGAGGTCAATTCTTCACGTTGAAGACAACTTTTACATCGATGTTACCATGGAAACCTTCAAGAGTCACTTCGATTTGGACTACCTGGATGTTAACATTCCCTGTGACCTGCTCGCTCAATTGGTTAACCTGTGCCACTCCACTCAGCACTACCTCAACCTGTCGGCTCACGACCCTCTTGTAAAGGTCGTTTCTTCAATTTCTGGAACTAAGAAACTGTCTTCGAATGACAACGTTTACAGTGAGGAGTTTGTGTCTAACCTGGAAAACAACAGGTTCATGGTCAACATTAAGGTGGATCACAGGTTCATGGTGTATGACAAAAACATGTCCTTCTGCACCTTCTCGAATATCTTCGTCCCTCAGAGATTGGCCTACAGGCAGAGCACCTACTCTGAGGACTGTGTGAAGTACATTTCTCTCATTGTACGGTACCTCCCCCTCGGAAAATACGACCCTTGCAAGGTAATTCAGGAGGCTCTGGTCGACCTTGACGAGTTAAAGGTCCAATACGGCACCTTTGACGACATCATTGATGAAATGTACACCAAATCGACCTACTACTCGAATCTCGCTAACCCGGACTTCAAAATGGCCGACAAGGCCAAGGACGCCTTCGAGGTTTTCCAAAAGCTCAAGTCTCACGAACTCACTCCCGTGGAACTCACCAAGACCATTCTCCAGAAGTGCCTGGAGCGGATCCAGCACAGGAAGTACCTCCTTTACATCTACCAGCACCAGGACGAGATAGAGGTGTGCCGGCGCAGCTTTGAGTCCTCAATGGCCTACAATCTTCAGCACCTTACTGACTGCATGAACTCCCTTCTCAGTGGCCTCTCTGAGCCCTTTATTAAAAGGGCCTCTATCAAGAACAAGGTGGAACTTTTTTCTCAAACCAACAAGGTCGTTCTCGACCGCAAACGCAACCTCTCCTCCTTCAGGGAGCACTCTTGCCTCGATCTCCAAAAAAATGGCATCTTAATTCCCGACAGCAACCTTCCCTCTAAGTCCTACAACAGGCTAAAACTCAACTTTTCTGCCAATCTCGACACTGGATGCTACATAACTCTCAGGGGCGTCGATCCCGGAACCGAGAACCAGGCTAACATGTTTTTAAGCTTCGACCTCGTTCAACGCTTCGTTGACTCCTCAAACCCCGGTTTTCATCCTATTTTTTCCACCCCTTCATTTCCCTTCGGCATGTTTGTCATCAAATGCTCATTCCTCATTGACACTTTCATGTCTTTGATTCTCGAATAAAATGGATTTAATTTAGATTCAGGCGTACTTTTAACATGTATCATAACTCATTGTTGTAATATTTATATTAGTAAAGTCAATTCCTAATTTTCATAAATGTAATTTTAATTTGATATCAGTATTAATCCACATATACATATGTATTGATAGTAATATCAATATATAATTTATATATATACTTGTATATATATAAATTTATTTATTAACAATATTATTTTATATTAAATTATTTTAGCATTGAGTACGCCATTGCTCCCAGAATCGCCATTGCCATTCCGAAGTACCCTAACTTTGTGATTTTGTATCCGAATACCACGATTGCCGTGGATATCAGCACCACTCTCTTGAGTGTGTTTGCAATCGCGTGAGACACCTGGTTTATCTCCCCCAGGCACATGAACGACAGGTCGTTGCAGAGGAAGTAGCAGACGCACGAGAGAAAGGTTCTCATCAGTAGAACGTAGACCTGCTTCTCGGTCATATTCATCGTTGCCGTGGTCCAGTAGGGCACCCACTTCTTTGACTCTGCCACGTATGCGAAGAATGCCGACGCCACTGATGCAATCAGGGTCAGCAGTATGTAAATATTGCTTGCCGTTAAGTTTTTACCAAGGTCGTTTTTATTTTTCATTGTCATTTTAGAGAACACTGCTCTCACTGAGCTTCCCGCGTTTGAAAGCATTGCGAACCAGAATGCCTCCCAGCTGAAGTGCAGTTCCTTGGTTGAGGCCAGTGCCACTCCCGCCACCACTGGCAGGAGTGACAGGTATGCGTATCCGTTGAGAAATTCCTCCAGGAACAAAGCTGAGAACAGAGCTGTTACCACCGGCTCTGCCGCTTTAACCACGTGGGTGAACGACACTGCTCCCAGCGCCATTGACGCCACGGCCCCCAGGTGTACGAACAGGTGGCACAGTCCCAGGGGCAGAAATACTTTAAAAAATACCTTGTTTGACTTGAGTGAGGGTGTTGTTCGCATTCCTGTTCCCCAGAAGAGGAGTGCGAACAGCCATCCCACTGTCAGTTGGAAGCAGCTCAGCGTCCACGGCAGCGGTACCACTGTTAGTATAATCTTATTTTCCACTACGTATAGAGCATTTAGAACATACCATCCTGTGAACAGGCTTAGTAATTTTAGTGAGAGGTTTGGGAATTTAACATATTTCTTTAGTGCGTTTGTCTTCTGTGTGAACGCCGATGGCGGTAGAAGTGTGTCTAGGTCTGACAGATTATTGTCGTACAAATACTCGCTTTTCGGTTCCTTCGTTGAAGACGACATTCTTCTATATGTGGACGGATACGACCATTTAAATCAATTATATTAGATACTTTAGTAAAATTATAAAATACAGGTTCAAGAATTAATACACAAACAATACCATAGGCTCCTGTTGATAAAGTGGTAAATGTGTGAGATTCCAAAATCCGGTTAATCCTTCTATCTTAAAACCAGATCTTCCAACATAAATGAAGCTCGATTTGTACAATAAATCCAATTTTTAAAATACAAAATTGTTTAAATGTTTTGGAATCCAACGTAGGGTGTAAGCAGGAGAAGACAGTTGAACACGTCTATTTGTAAAAATAGACTGAAATAAATTAGGATGAGAGTGTGTCGATAATCTATGTATACGATAACTAAATACAATAAAATTTATGTCATTAATAAACGGGATTCCATCAACTGGGGCATTGTGATATCACAAACAAGCTTCTTAAAATATGTGTTTGATAGTTTATAAATAAATAAAATATTTTATTTATATCTATTGAATTTTAATTTGATAAAAGAGCGTTATTTAGTGGTCCTGAATAAAAAATATTTTTACACATTTGGTCAAATCGTTGAGGTGATTATTCAAATAAACTGAACCGAATGTTGTTTTAAAATTTAATAAAATATGTGATAGTTAAGGGTCAAACAATTCCTGGATAATTTTCAAAAATAAGAATAAGTATTTAACACAAACAGAAATGTAATGAAAAAAAGGGAATTTAAAGGACCAATATTGATATAATTCTCTTTAGAATGTCCTATTTAATGACATTTTCTGGTCTAAGAGCTATGAAAATGGAGAGAGACTATTAATAGGCAGGTTGTACAAACCGGTCACATTCTAAGTGGAAGTACAGAGTTATTTACATTTTATGATTATTTATGCCATTGAAGGTCAAAAATAAGATTGTATCTGTAATTGTGTTCATTTTCTGATGTAAACAGACTTTAAAAACTAAATCCAAAATTTGGTTTGGAAATGCACAATATTTAAACAATTAGGTCAATTTATATTTTTAATAGTTTAATTTTTATTTCAGGAGTTTAAGTATATATTTTTTAGAGTTAAAATTTTTTAATTTTTATTAATATTTTAATAAATAATTTTTTTTATTTTTTTGGTACCCTTTTTTCTATTTCTCAAGAAAATTTCCTTTACCAATAGTTTTATCATTTTAGTTTAATCGTAAAGAGATGTGGTTGTTTTTTAAGTTATTAGGGTACAATGGATCAGTTTAACAACTCTGGATCTTATCCAGAATTCGCCTCCTTGGTGATTCATCCCACTCACTTAGATTCCAAAGTACCACCCTCGGAAAACGAGCCTACCGTGGACAAAATCAATGAAGAACCACAATTATCGGAAATTATAAATAAACTTGAATCTTCTGTTCAAAATGAACCGAACCATACAGAGACGGAACTGCCCATTCCAAAAACCGCTCTTTCAATTGCTTTGGTTTGTTATACTTAAATATATAATATTTATAATTTAGTCAAACGTTGAAAGGAACCAGAGACCTCTGACCCATAGAGTTATCGACATTTTGGATAAATCCATAGATTGGGGTCCGACTCAGGTACTTATGCATTTTAAATACAAATTTACAGGTTATAATCGATATAGACGATACCGTTAAGTCAAGCGGTGGATATAAGCTGTTTAACGTGCCTCTCGGGGGGGTCGACACTCAATATGGAAGGGGAGAGCTGTACCCTGGCTGTTTCCAGTTTATTTTGGAACTAGCAATGTATAAAATGGGCAGAAATAGAAAGCCTCTGCTGTTATCGGTTCTTACAACGAGAATTCCACAGGTACTTACACTCATTAAACCTCTTTAACAATTTAGGTCCCAATCACCGTTGACTCGGCGCTTAACATGAGGCTGAGGGAAGTGGCCGAGAAGAGGGGAGTCCTGAATTGGGGCATAGACTGCAACAATAAGATTCTCTACTCCACCCTCAAGGAGTGGGTGTTTAACGAAGCGAGAGGAGAGAAGAAATTTGTCAACTTTAGAAAACTCCTGAAATTTGTATCTAACGAGAACGCCAATGCGGGATTCATCTGGATAGGCGATACTGGAGACAGAGACCTGGAGGCAGGGGAAATGATGATAAAGTACTTCCCCGGGAAAATAAAGGCTGTTTTTATGCACTGCGTATCGCCAACGGAGGGAACGGCAAACGGGATGCCAAACGACTACTACCTCAAGTCGGTACCGGTTCTTTTCTTTAAGACGTACGTGGGAGCGGCCAAAAAGGCAGTGGAACACGGACTACTCAACCATAACGCACTCTCGAGGGTACTCGTGAGGGCGGTCCTCGACCTGAACGAGAACACCACCTCAGACCACTCGAAATGGAAGGACTTGATAAAGGACATACTGGTAAGTATTTAATATTTGTCATTGGATTCTTAGGAGGTAGAGGAGATCGCAAATTTGAAAAAGTACGAGGCGAGCCTAGTCATAAAAACCAGGTCAATAATCGAATCTAAAATAAGAGAACTATCGCAAACGGTCTTGTAATATAATTTCTTGAGTTAAATGATTAAATATTATTAAACTTAATGTTTTTTGAATGACACCTGGACATTTTTTGTCGTGTTGGTCTGGGACCCGCTTTTAGCAGTTATATTTGATTTTGTATCCAATAATTTATCATGATGTAATTTTTAATTTATTTTAACTAACTATGGTGTCAATTTGACTATGTGGATATTCAAAGGATAATATCGTAACCATGTACATCAGCTAGTGTTAACATTTCCAGTTTTCTCACACATTTCTCTCATTTCTCTGTAAAATATTTTAAAAGTATTATGGACACTGATACTTTGGTCGGTAATTTAGTATTTTCACCTAAAAGTGCAAAACTGGCACAATGCGAGTTGTCTACGCTTTTAACTCATTATTCAGCTGGAAAGCTATCGGATAGGCTCGAATATTCCAATGATGAGGTTAAATTGTTATACGAAAAGTATTCCAGGGCCTACTTTGACGATGAGAAGGTCTACAACGTCTTCGCAGTCTCCTTCATGGACCGCGGGATGCACAGGGAGGCTCTCTCCTGCCTCTACTCCAGGCTCTACCTCCTGGAAAAGGGCTCTAAGGACTTCAGTGACACTTTGAAGATGGTAAACTCCGTTGAGGAGAGTTTGGTTTCTCAGATTCTGCCCCTTCCTCGCTCTTTTATTGAGGATATGTTCTTTAGACAGCCTAATTTTAACTTTTCAACTTGGAAGTCTAAAATGGGTTATTCGGATGATCTAACGCCCTATTCTTACGGTTCCTTTGCCCAGGATGGTGCCATTACCTCAGTTTCTACGAGGTCTTTGAGGCCCGGTGACCTGATTTTCAAGGTTACTCCCTTTGTGGTTGCCCCTTGGGACATAGGCTCCAGGGTTTTGTCGGATCCCTCGATTTCCAGGGAGAATACGTACTGCTGTTTTCACTGCCTGTCGGTTGTCAATAAGTCCTTTGACTCGCTTCGGGACAGTGGGACTCTGATAGCCTGTTCCAGGCACCCCCGGGAATGCAACTTCTACTTTTGCTCGAGGCAGTGTTTTCTCAACAATGGAGCCATTCACGCCCTCGAGTGTGACCATTTGATGAAATTAGTTAAATTTTCTGAAAGCTTTTTAAGTCCGTCTCTCGTTCTCCTTGTTTTCAGAACACTAATTAAATGTAGTTTTACCATGGACTCTTCCAGTCGAGTTTGTGAAATCTCAGAGGATTCCTCTTCGACTGCAACACCCAATGACTTTTTGGATACCCTTTTGAACATTAATATTGATTACTCTATTTTATCGCTGTATCACCCCTATATCATTGACCATGTTGATAAGTTTGCTACTTTTCTTCTTGAGGAAGTTGGATTTGACCTTTGTTTACACTTGACGTCAAGGGAACTGAAGCACTTGACCCTGGTACTGTGGGTAAACTCGGTACCCTTTACCTCCTATCTGAATTACTCCTTCGAATCTCTTTCAAACACCATGGGTGGTACGGCCTTTAGTTTTAAGCCTTTGCAGTTTAGACAGTCTAGTACGCCGAACTGCGTGTTTCATTTTGACGATGATGGCAAATTGACGTTGAGGGCAATCTATGAGATTCCATCAGGCTGTGAGTTGACTTTTAACTGTTACATAGACAAGTACCTCCCACCTTTCATTCAGAATACTCGGTTCTGGTCCTCCTGTTCCCTGTTTTACTATAACCCTAAGGAGTTTGAGTATTTCAGGGACTCCTGTTCCCTGAGGTGCAAGAACTGCGTTAACTCATTCTGTCACTCTGTTAACTACCTGGGTTTAGTGGACTCCGAACAGGAAGATAACCCATTTGAATTTACCGAGGGTTTAAATGGTCCTACATTGAGTGATTATAATGGTAATAACTATAACAATAATAATAATAGTAACAATAACAATGATAATAAGAACAACATTAATAACAATAATAAAGATGAAAAGGTTCCTTTTATGAGGTATAAGTGGAAGTGTCAGAAGTGTTTCTGGCCTCCCTCGGAAGATTTGGATCTCCTGTTTAACAAGGCCCAAAACCTGTTCGTTGAGGCTCTGAGGATGTACTTTAGGGGTGAATTTTTAGTTTGTAAGAATATGCTGGTTGATTTCGTGACTAAATGGTCTGGTGTTTTGCATCCATGTCACTACCTGTTGTATAACTCGTATTTGCTTCTATCCGGAATTTTAATGAATAAGCCCGGTGGGAGCCTGTTTGATTCCCTTGGGTATTTTAGGAAGGCCATCATAGCCTCAGAATCACTGTTGCCGGCAGTGTGTCACGAGAAGGCGTATCTTTACGAACGATTTGCAGACTACCTTTTGAAGATGAAGGTTTACTGTAGACTGGGAAAGGAGGAGTACAGGGCTCTGAAGGTGACCATCATGGACGCCCTTTATAACTCACTTTGGAATTGGACGGTTATCTCCGGATCCAGCTCTTATCAATCAGTGATGGCCATGCAGAAGTGCAGGAGTGTGGCCTTTTCCCTCAATATTCACGCCTTCCCCTTGTCTCGGAAATTGGTGGTTAATCCCACCGCAAACTACTTTGAAGTTTACGCAGTGGCAACGGGGTCAAGGGTCATTCCCCAGGCTTTGGTGGATAAGCTGAATAACAACAACACATCGTCATTTGTAGAGCCCTATCAAGGGTCTTCTTTTCCAAAATTTTCAAATAATTATCAGGGTTTACAAACTCAGGAAATTTCAGGTAATAAACAAACTTCACGAGTTCCAGAAGGAGAATTTTGGGATTTTTACACCGATTCTGATATTGCCTCTATTCCGTTCGTGGCTGCTCAGAGTGGAGAGTGCTCGGAGGAAGTGGTTGGAGTGCTGAACTCCGTTCAGTCCAATTGCCTGTTTCACCTGGGCACTGGACTTTCGATTCTGGGAATTGCAGCCTCGAACTTGAACTCGGATTTATTTTCGGCTTTGGTGTCTGCTCTTTATGACTCGGTTTCTAAACATTTGGAGTTCATTTTAGATTCATCAGTTAAGAGTGATGAGGTGGAAAAGGCGGAATTTTATTTGTCTAACCTGCTTTACTCGTTTTTTGGGCCGAATGAGCTGGGTATAGACCCTTTGATGGCCCTGGCCAGTGCCCCTTATCCTGTTGGAGTGTCTTCAGAGGACTCTGATTTATCGGTTTTTGTTACGAGGGAAATGACTATAGTTAGGGTGATGTTTAGCTACTGCTCAAAACTGAGCAATTTGCTCAGGTCCTACAGGCTGAAGATAAGTTCGGAGGTTGTTTCTGAAGATTTTTTCAAGTTTCTGTCTTCAGACATTGACTTTAAGGCTTCAGTTTTAAACAGGGGCACTCACTCTTCTTTGAGGTGTCAAACTGCACTTCACTACGCAGCTTCCAAAGGGAAAAAAGGGCTTACTGAGTATCTGCTGAAGCAGGGGTTTCATGTGCATGTGCTGAACCTGGATGGAGTGAGTCCCCTTCATTTGGCCGCTTACCATGGGCATTCTGAGGTCGTGAGGACTCTGGTGGAATCATTTAAGGCAAATGTTTTTATAACCTTGAAAACAGGGGAGACTCCGTTACACTTGGCGGTTTACGGGTTGCACAAGGATACGGTTTTGGTGTTGCTTGAATTTTATAGAGGTCACACATTGGAAGGGTTTGGGCCGTCTGTTTGGCATTCGCTGGTGTGTGGGCTATTTTCAGAAAATGTTAAGGAATCTGAATCATTGGGATTTGGTGAAGTGAATGCTAGGGAGTTGCTGAGTGAAAGGCTGTGTAAAGCGGTTGAGATTTGCAAGATCCTGATGGAGGAGGTGGAGAGGGAGAAGGTGCTGAGTGTCGGAATATGGGCTGATTTCCTGCCGTCGCAGCTTTTAGTTGACCTTTGGAGCAGGTATTTTGAGGGGAATTCACTTTTTAAATTTCCGAAAACCCCGCCTTCGATTTACGTGATATCGAAGCCGAGAGGACTCATGGAAAAGCCGCTCAAAGGGTTGGCAAACGTGGATTTAGAGGGACACACGGGACTCTACGGGTCCCTGAAGGAGTCGAAGTACGAAGTCAACAACTACAGGGACCTCAATGACCAGAACGATTCGATATTTATCGCCACGAGGACGTACCAGTTCCTGGTCGAAGTACTGAAAAATCTGGAGGAAAAGTATGCGTACTGAGTCTGGAAATGGCTTAAATTGAGTAATGTTTTAAAATTTGAAAATACGTGGTACATGTGCAGGTAGAATTGAGTATGGAGGTCTAGTCGGCTAAAATTGTGTGGTTGTGACTTCGGGATTCTGCCGACAGTCAGAATCAGTCCTTTCTTAAATGCCAGTGAAAGTCTCGTTTGCGCTTTGTTAGGCCATTGGAAACCAGGGAGAATGGGTTTCAGCGGTTTAGAGGTCGATTTGCAGAGGCTGGTATGAGCGCTACCTAAATTCAACAAAAAATGGAAAAATCAAACTAATGGGTTTTTAATCAGTGTAAATAATTATCTTTCGTTAAATATAGTCGGTAAGAGTTAAAATGATAGGTCGGCCCTCGATCCTGTATAACTTCCTGAGGGTGGACCTGTACAATCACCTGTCTTCCATAAATAGAAAAGGTGTCTTAACAGGCCTTAAAAGGTATCAGTCCACCTCAAGCGGTTTAAAGGGGAGGCCCAGAGTGGTAGTTCTGGGCTCAGGATGGGCCTCCGTGTTTTTTATAAAAAATCTGAGTCCAAAAAAGTAAGTTTTGGAAATTCCATTATAATTCCTTCAGGTTTGACCTTACTGTGGTCTCCCCGAGGAACTACTTCAACTTCACGCCCCTGCTGCCAAAAATTCTGAGCGGAATGTCGCACGCCAACACGGCCTCAGAGCCGATCATCGGATACATCAAAAAATACTTCAAAAATAACTCAAAGTTCATACACGCAACGTGTCTAGACGTGGACACACACTCTAATTCAGTGACGTGTGTCCCAGTGGATAAGGAAGGGCCTCAGTTCTCGGTGACCTACGACTACCTGGTGATAGCAGTGGGAGCCACGACTAACACCTTCGGAACACCCGGAGTGGAGAAGTACGGATACTTTCTGAAGGAAGTCGAACACGCGGAAACGGCCTTTCAGAAAATATTAGACAACTTTAGACAGGCTAGTATGCCCTTCACATCCGAGGAAGATAAGAGGAGACTCCTCCACTTCGTGGTTGTGGGAGGAGGACCGACTGGTGTTGAGTCGACTGGAGAGCTGTCGGTTCTGATGAACAAGTATTTGACTAAAATGTTCCCGGAACTGGTTCCGTACATCAAAGTGTCAATAGTGGAAGGAGGAAACAGACTGTTGCCATCGATGGCTCAAAGCACATCAAAGTACGTTTCTAAGGTGTTCGACAAGAGTAAGGTTAACACGTACTTCGGAAAGGTGGTATCGGAAGTTAAAAGGAACTCCTGTGTACTGAAGGAGAGGTCCACTGGGAAAACTGAGGAGATAGAGTGTGGAATGGTGTTGTGGGCCAGTGGATTGAAGGAAACTGAGTTAGTTGGTAAACTTTTGAAAAAATGGAAATTCCCGGATAATTCAAGGGGACTGGTGGTGGACCAGTACCTCAGGCTTCAGGGAACCAGTAACGTCTTCTGTTTAGGGGATTGCTCTAAGGTTAAGCCAACTAAACTTTCGGAAAACGTGGATTTGGTGCTCAAAAGGGTGGGAAAACCGACTGTGGACGCTCTGATCAGCAAGAGGAAGTCAGTGGCAACCGAATTTCCCCAAGTGAGGGACTATAAATGGAAGTTCAAAGACGAAAAATTCAAAAATGTAGTTAAAGAAATACTTTCCAAACACGGAAAGGAAACAAAAGAATCGTTCGTAGAAGTACTCAAACACATTGACGAAACCTACGTGTCGCCGTTTCCAACGGCGCAAAATGCCAAACAAGAGGCAGTGTATTTGTCAAAAATGTTCAACAATGGATCAGTAACATCAAACAACTATAAAAACGCAGCGTTTTCAGAGGAGTGGAATGGAACCCTAGCGTCACTGGGAGGCCCCAAGGTGATCATAAACACGCCGTTCTTCAACATCAACGGAGGGCCTCTGCCCTTCCTGATGTGGAACGCCGTGTACCTGATGATGTTCTCAAGCTGTCGCATGAGGGCCTCTTTCCTTTTCGACCTGATGCTGAGTTTCACATCGGACAGACATATCATATACAAAAGATATAAAGATTAATAAATTAATTTATTGTTAATGTTAGTATTGATTTTAGTATTGGTGTTAGCACTGATGTTTATGCTAAATTAGTGTGCCATTAGTCTACCGGACGAAGTTCAGCCGCCTGTTTCCTTACGCGGTTAATGTACTCGTTCCTGTTGTTGAGAAATAGTAGGTAGGGGTCAGCCTGAGCGGGAGATAAAGGATTAGGGTTATCCAAAAGGTCCTAACAAAATAAGTATAAGATGTGTTAAGAAATTAGATTTGTAAAAGGAAATAAATTAATTAAAATAATAACTATGCTAATAAATTAATAAACAAATAAATTGACAGAAAATTAACTTAATAACAACTAAGTCAATAAATAAAAATAAAAGTTACCTGAATGCCGAGTAGGATCTGCTTGATGGTAATCGAGGGCTTCCACTCCTCGTCCTCGTTTAAAATTGAGAGACAAACGGTGCCCGAGGGGTAGATGTTAGGGTGAAAAAGGACGGTGGTAAACCTACACTTGGGAGGCTTACTCGGATAGTCCTCGGAAAACTCCATTATCAGCTGGTACTCGCCTTCCTCCCAAATAGAGCCCTGAAATTGTGTAAGAATTATAAATAAGGTATATAAGGACTAAGGAATGGAAAAAATATACCTTCTTCCCAGGAATCTTGCAAATCCACTTCATTATGTCAAAGCCACTCCCGTCAGGAAGAGGAGCGTACTTGGCGGAGAAACCAACCGGGTGGTCCCTCCGCCAATCCGCTCTCTCCTGAGCCAACCTCTTTCTAGCTATTGAGGACATTTATATATGACAAATCATGATAACAGCTGTGAGTGTATGAAATGAACATTTTATGGAATGAAGTTGGCTTTATGGTGTTTGTGTATGAGATGGATCCTGATGTCTGAATTTTGGAATGGAATCTACGAGTATTAAGAGAGATTTAGTTAATTCGGGTGTCATATATGTGAGTTAAATAGCTATTTAGGAGTTTCTAATGTGTACACAAATATACATTGCATGGTATATAAAATGTTTAATTAAGTCAGAAGTGATAGGTTTTCTTGTACCTTTAGATAAGTATCAATAAGGGAGAGTATCTCCCGGTGTTTGGAAACATAAAGGGGAGAGGTTCAGGAGATGGAGTACCCCGTGGTCTGAAATGGCATAAGAGTACATGGAAATAAAATGAGAGATCTGACCATTTATTTTAAGAATTATTTTCTAAAATACACAGATCTCATATAAAATAGCAACAGACACTAAAATGAGTGACGATAGCGTTGAAATTAACACCGAGGAGCAAACCCCGGTGGTCGAGAAAAGATTCAAGAAACTCATTAAACTGCTAAACCCAAATCCAAACAGATGGGTGAGGCTATTTGCACATATTTTAATCGTTTTAATAACTGGTAAGTGTAAATTGATAAAATTAATTCTTTAGGTTGTATATACTGGGGTTGGAATGGAATCCAGGAGCTTCTTTATAAGGCAGGATCCTTCGAGGATCTCTGCGTCGGACAGTCCGATGTGTCCGACATGATAATAGGAGGCGTTAAATATATAGGTAGGACATTTAACCTCAAAATTTATCAGACTGTGGAGCCAGAAAGAGTGGAATCAACAACCTTTATACCATAGCTTTCACTGCACATTTCACCTCCTCTATTGTCGGAGGTGTTTTACTCGATGTGCTGGGTCCCAGGATCGTTTTTATTGCCTCTCAGGCAATAAATTTGATTTCCTGGCTCCTCATAACCTCCCTTCCGAAGAACGGCGTTGTCTTGAATGTGTGCTTCTTTCTGATAGGTTTAACTGCTGAGAGCATGTACATTCCTCTCATAACTGGTACTTTTACATTTCATTATAAATTTCTTTAGTTTCATCTCACTTTCCTAAGAACGCGTCCTTTATAATATCCCTGCTCGGTGCCGTAAGGTCTCTTTCAATGATCGTTCCAAACGTGCTTTCCTGGATCTTTCGCCTTGACGCCTTCGGCCCTCAGACCCTTTACGCGATTGGAATCATATATGCCGTCTTCGGAAACCTGATGTGTGGTACTTTGGGAGGTCTTTTGATCCCCTCTAAGTTTGACAGGAAGGCTGAGGAGATCCTGGAGCACGTCCCAATCCCAGAAATCGAGGCCGAGAACCAGGACGAGAGTGAACCCAAGGACATGACCGTAAACGACTTGGTAGACATGCTGAAGTCTGACAACAAGAAGAGGTCAGTCGAGAGGGAACCTCTCGTCAAGAGGCCCCTTAAGGATCTCCTGGCTGAGTTCCAGGGAACGTTCAAGCATCCTCAGCTGTTGGAGTATTTTGCTGTTCTCTTCTCATTTTCTCTTTTCATAACTGCAATTGGCTTTGTAAATAAATCTCAACGTGAGATTTTCGTCACTACTGACGGCAAGAGTGTCGTTGACGTTTACAAGTACTTTAACATCTTGAGCTTCCTCCCGGCTCCACTCTTGGGCATGATCATGGACTACGTCGGCCCTGCCGTAGTCATACTAATCCTTCATTTTTCGGTACGTTTTTACTTTTAATTTTAAATTTAGACTTTCATGTTCTACCTCTTTGTGGCCATAGACTCCTACTACACGAAGTTGATATCTTGTGTTTTCTACGTGATCCCAGTCTCCCTTGTCATATCATCTATCTACTGTTACCTGAAGAAGAGGTTCTCTCCCAGGAGATTCGGCGTTCTGGTTGGAACTATATTCTTGTTTGGTGGCTGCCTTTCACTCACCAACATTCCCCTTTACGACCTCGCAGTCATCAAGCTCAGACACTTGATACCTTCCAACTTTACCCCCGTCCTGTTCGGACTCATGGTACGTTTACTTTTTATAAATTCCTTCAGGGTTACATGATTGCCTGCACCTTAATCAGCATAGGATTGGTAGTCATAAACAAGAAAATCAGTCCCAAGCACCTCGAAGCTCCTAAGGAAAAAATCGATGTATAATAGAATCCTTCATCCCAGAAAATTGTAAAGTATAAATTTTGAAATTTAAATTGTAACATATTAATGTAGTTTATAAACTTAAATAATATACA
This sequence comes from Theileria luwenshuni, assembly GCA_029379255.1. Classification (NCBI taxonomy): domain Eukaryota; phylum Apicomplexa; class Aconoidasida; order Piroplasmida; family Theileriidae; genus Theileria; species Theileria luwenshuni. The sequence goes on from JAQQTN010000001.1 coordinate 210,569, forward strand.
TAGTCAGTTGTCTAATCCGTAAAATTCCGAGAGATTCTGCGATTCGAAGTTCGTCGAGAGGATGTTGCTGTTGCTGTTGGACAGCACGTTTAACACTGAAAAATGAGTGATTTGGGCACTTACGCTTCTTCTCGTCGTGAGTTAAGCCCATGAGGAATATCTCGTCTATTTTGTCTGAGTGTTTAAGCAGGAAGCACCTTCTCTTGCACTCAGCCTCCTTTAAAATCGTCAAAAGGTTCTCCACAGGCCATTCGTTTTCCGGAATGCTGTAAATGTGTAAAAAAATGAACTTACAGTGAGCACAGCTCATAGCCCAGTTGAAAGAAAAAGGGACACAAAGTCCCAACAGCCGTTGCTGTCGACTCTGCGAACAGGGCCCTTGCCGATTTGTAGAAAGAGGGAAACTCGATCTTGCACAACCCAGCTTTATAGAGGTGTTTTGCGTAGAACAGGTACAGGTCCACTTCATCCTCCGGAAGCAGCTAAAGTTCCAATTGTCGCATTCACAAACCTCGTCTGCTCTGTTTGAGTGCTTCAGCTCATCCAGCGCCTTCGGGGAGAGGAAGGAGAGTCCTGGAAGATTGACCAGGGGCCTACAGGGAACCTTCTAAACACATTGCTTATAACCAGCAACTAACCATGAAATCCACGAATTTACTAAATTCGCTGTTACTAGATATTATATCTTGTATGTTTTTGTATATATCTCCCATCCTTGCATATTTAAGTGTGACTTGTGTGTCTACAACCGATGTGGTAAATATCCTTTAAACTGATTAAAATTTCAAATGTGTTAGTGGAAATCATCTATTATTACACTACTGCGAATCATAAATACTATACAGGGAGATTCATCACTGAATAATTTGGTTATGATTATAGTGTCAGGTGTCACCAACAAACGACATCATTTTATTCAGAAACTCATTTAACTTTAATTATTCTCTCAGAAATGATATTAATTATTATATTTAATGAATATTTCTAATTATTTCTAAACTCATTTCTATTTTCCTTCTCTCTCATTGTCACCCTCAAATAACTAAAATACATAATTACAAATTTTAACTAATTTTATATGTATATTTATTGCTTTCTATTTACTTATTTTTGATTTTTAACTTGAAAAGGCTGTTTTTTGGCCCAATTGATCTAAATCTTAAAATGGAATCTCATACACATTTTACCATTTTTATTTATTTTATTAAGTAAATCTATTATTATCTTATTTACGGTGTTCAGGATCTACGATTCTGCGTTTTTTTATCTCCACAGATTTATCAATGGCTTGCAACACCATTTAAACGCCAAAAGGACACCGATTTAAACCCAACATACAGCCAGGCAGCCTAGCTATTTAATCGCAAGTTTTCCAGTTCGAATCACTTTATTAATATAATGTAAAATATTTTTGTAATATTGCAAAATTAGCTACTATCGAATTTACCAAATGTGTCTAAGTTGACTGTATAAATAATTTAAAACTTTTGAGATCCCGAAACTAAATTTCAACAAATTATAGAAATCTTATAATTTGTTGCCAGGAACGATTTTTTAGACAGAATGGAAGAAAAAGGAACCGAAAATGGGAAGGAAAAATGCAGTTTTAGCTCTCCGAAACCATGGCAGAAGCTTTTGGTGTATCTGTTTATGATCTTTCTTACAGGTTAAAATTTTAGAAATAACAGATAATTCAGGGTGTACCTATTGGGGCTGGAATGGAATCCAGGAGCTTCTTTATAAGGCAGGATCCTTCGAGGATCTCTGTGAAGGGGAACCGGATAACAAGACCATCGAGATCGGTGGAAAGGAGTACATAGGTATTTTTATTTTTTTTTCTATTTTGCAATTTTTTAATTCTTCTAAAATTGAAAATCTTTAATTTTTGAATATTTTCAATTTTTTTAGACTGTGGATCAAGGAAGAGTGGAATTAACAACCTTTATACTATGGCCTACTCAGCTCACTTTATTACCTCAGTGTTTACTGGGCTTCTGGTTGACTCGGTGGGACCCAAGTGGTGTTACACATTCGGCCAAGCCGTCAACGTGGTCATGTGGATTCTCATTGGATTCCTTCCAAAAAATCCATGGGTTCTAAGAACAGCCTTTTTTCTCATTGGTGTCACTGCCGAGTCCCTTTACATGCCCCTTATGTCAGGTATGTCAGTTCACTAATGTATTGTTAACAACACCACCTACAGTTTCCTACAATTTCCCAACCAAAAGATCCTTTGTGATATCCCTCATGGGATCCGCCAGGTCCCTTTCCTTCTTCGTCCCCTCCCTGTTATCCTTCATTTTTCAAAGGGACTTTTTTAAGCCGGAATCCCTTTACATGGTAACTCTGGGATATGCGATTATGGGAAACCTGCTGTGTCTGATCGTAGGGTCACTGATTGTGGACAGGAGATTCGACAACACCGAGGAACTGGGTTCGGAGAGCATGAAGGAGGAAATGTCGGAGGAGTCAATGTTCAGCCCAAGTGAAAAGGAAAGAAAGAGGCCAAATCCAATACAAAAGGTTAAAAGGGCAGTGGTCAAGGGAGTCAAGAGCCCGCAGTTCTTCGAGTACCTGGGAGTCGTGCTCTGCGCCTCTCTGTTTCTGACTGCAATCGGATTTATCAATAAGTCGCACAGGGAGATGCTGGTGACCTCAGACAAGAAGTCGGCTGTCGATATTTTCAAGTACATCAACATTCTGACCTTCGTGCCGGCCCCGCTCCTCGGGAAGGTGATAGACCACTACGGAGCGGGCCTGGTTCTCCTGATCCTCCACACCTGCGTAAGTTTACAGTTTTTATTTTTATTTTTAAAATCCAAATTTAGGGCTTTATGTACTACTTCTGTGCGTCCTTTGACGTTTTCACAATGAAGGTGATAGCCTGTATTTTCTACTTCTTCGCAGTGTCCCTGTGCATCTCGAGCACCTACTGCTACATCAACCAGAGATTTCCGAGAAAAAACTTTGGAATTTTAGTAGGATTCTCGTTCCTGGTGGCCGGGCTCACGACCCTGACTAACATCCCGCTGTACAACCTAGGGTCGAAGACGTGGCAACACCTGGAGCCGTACAACTTCAGGAGAATAGCCTACATCCTGATGGTAAGTGGAAGTAAGACATCCTTTATCAGGGATACCTGTTCGTCTGTATGATAACGAGTTCGTCGCTGTATATGTTTAGCAGGAAAAAAATAGAACTGCCAAAAGACATCAATGGGACAAAAAAAGTTTAAAATGTAGTAAAATGTATGATTTATATTAAATAATGATAGTTGTGATGGCGTTAGTTCCCACAAACAATGGCTAGCCGTAATGTGGGTCGATTTACTGTAAATTAGGGAAAATATAAACATGATAAATTTTCACAGTTGTTTTTAATTTAATGTTTAATAAAATATCAAGTATTTTAAAGTAAAATAGTTGTTTTAAGTAAATTAGAGAATGAAGGAATCGCAATATCACGCGTCGACGGACGAGGAAACCTCGTCGTCCCAGGTGGCGCTGGTCTGTAACTTTAGAGAAAAGGCGATGAACCCCTGGTTCAGGCTCGTACTGTACTCGTTTATGATCATATTCGGAGGTAGGGAATTTCGGCTTTAAATGGCCCATTTTAGGAACCATTTACTGGGGATGGAATGGAATACAGACCCTGTTGTACAAAGCAGGGTCGTTTGAAGAGCTATGCGAAAGCGAGAGCGACATTTCGTACATAGATATCGGGTCGACGGAATACATAGGTAAGAGGCCGAATAGAAACAAAAATGAAACAGATTGTGGAAAGAGAAAGAGCGGAATCAACAACCTGTTTACGCTGGCGTATTCAGCGCACTTCATATTCACAATAGTCAACGGTTTCCTGCTGGATAACCTGGGACCGAGGTACTCGTACATGATATGCCAGATTACAAACTGTCTGTCCTGGTTTTTGATCGGATTGTTCCCGAAAAACGCATACGTGCTCAAGTTCGCGTTCTTTTTGCTGGGATCAACGGCCGAGGGGCTGGTGATGCCGCTTATTACAGGTGAGGAGACAGAGTAATAGATGATACAGTTTCTTACTTCTTCCAAAAACACCAGTCGCTGATCATATGCATAACCGGGTCGGCAATCTCAGTGTCCTACGTAGTGCCACTGATATTGGCAGCCATATACGCGCCCAGCTCGCTGAAGCCGAGCGCAATATACCTGCCGACCTTCGGCTACGCAATATTCGGAAACCTGGTGTGCTTCATACTGGGATTCCTGTTTGTGCATAACGCACTGCCGCAAGAGGCCAAGGACGCCGAGGAGGGAGTTGAACTGTCGACGGTGGTGGGAACGGAAAACAGAAATGTAGTAGAAAATAAATTTGAATATTTTAAAAAAAATTATAAAACAATACTTAAGTCGAGGAAGGCATTTGAATACGTACTGCTGTTGCTGAGTACGGCGCTGTACTATAAGTCGATGGAGTTCATAAATAAAGCACAAAGGGAAATATTGGCAACAAGCGATGGAAGGAGCGGGGCTGAAATATTTAAGTATGTGCAGTTTTTAACATTTATACCGACGCCGTTCTTTGGGTTGCTGATGGACAAAGTGGGACCGGTGATAGTAAACATGCTCCTATACCTATTTGTAAGTTTAGAAATTTTAAAATATTTATGAGAATATAACAATAATAATAAGAATAATAATAATAGCAATAACAATAATAATAATATCAATAATATAAAATTAATGTGTAGGCATTTATGTTCTTTGCATTGGTGGTGTTTGACGTGTACTGGCTGAAGGTGTTGGCGATATTCTTTTACTTCCTGTCGGCATCGTCGTGTATATCTGGGTTGTACTCCCACGTGTCTAAGAGGTTTCCGTCGGGGTTCTTCGGAACGCTGTCGGGAGTGGTGATGTTGATGTCGGGGCTGTTCACGCTGACGAACATACCGCTGTACAACATGGGAACACAGAAAACGGAATTGCCGATAACGGAGAGGTTCCTGGAGCCACTGTATATATTGCTGGTTGGTTGCTTATTTAGTTTGTTGTTTATTTACTTTGTTAGTTTAGTTTGTTACTTGGTTTACCCAGGTTTTTAGTTTTTAGTTAACTCGTTAATTAATTGGTTATTTATTTAGTTTATTTATTCACTTGGTTTACCTAGGTTTTTATTGATTTGGTTATTAGTTGATTTATTTGTTATTTAGTTAATTAGTTAATTAGTTTATATTTAACAACTTTCTTAACCAGTTTGTTATTAACTTATTTACTAATAAACAATTTTTAAAAAAATAATAATAATACAGGGACATATGGGAGCAGCGATGTTGATATCGACAGTGCTGATATACCTGTGTAGGCGAGAAAGGAGGAAGGAAAGTATAATTAATAGTTGATGAAATTTTGTAATATAGTAGTAAATGTGAATGTGAGTAGATAGGTGTGATTAGATGGGAGGGGTGTGATGAATAGTGAAAGTTAAGGGGATAATTTGAGTGAGGGTGTGAATGGGAAGATGAAGAAAAAATTTAAAAAATGAAAAGATGTGTAGAAACAGTGAGAAGGATGAAAAACGATAAAGAATAAGGGGTAAAAGGTGAGTGGAGTGAATGCAAAAGGGAAAATAAAGGGAAGTGGGAAGTGAGAGTATTGTGCAGGATTCCAACATAAAATAAAAAAATTTAAAAAAAATAAATTTATATTTTAGGAGGGGTAATTTTAGATTTAAAATGCCATATTTGGCAAGGGGAAATTGGAGAATGTAAGGGATTAGGGTTTAGGTCTTTTCGGGACATGTCTTTGAATCATGTAAAATAAGTGACATGAATGCCAGTACCTCTAGATTTTAAGATAATATTTTAAATTTGTAAAGTAAAATTTAAGTAAAAGTTGGAAATATAGCATATTAAAATGAGTGGAATTGAAATTAAGGAGTCCTCTGGAAAAAAGTTGGGAGTTAAAACTGAAAGCATACATCATTTTCAGCCTCCGTACATTAACTCGTGGGTCAGACTGGCCCTGTACGTGGGTATTATCCTCTTCTCAGGTGAGTTAGAGAATTTAAAATTTTTTCAGGATGTCTGTACTCAGGGTGGAACGGAATAGAAGGGTTGCTGTATAAATCAGGCTCATTTGAGGAGTTGTGTGGGCAGGAATCGATCAGTTATGCGTTTACAGTGGGAAACGTGGAGTACGTGGATTGTGCAAGAAGAAGAGAGGCAATCGATGGCCTCTTCATCCTGGCATACACCTCGCAACTGATAGGGTCACTTTTCACAGGATTGTTTTTGGACTACGTGGGACCAAAGGCCACGTTCATAGTGGGACAGCTCACGAGTTTTGTGTGCTGGGTGATGATAAGCTCGATACCCACAAGTCCAAAGGTGTTGAGGGTGTGCTTCACCCTGATGGGATTGACGGCAGAATCCGTGTTTATGCCTCTGACGACTGTTTCAAACTACTTCCCGAACAATCAGTCGCTGATACTGACGGTTCTTGGCTCTGCAAGGACACTGTCAGGCCTAGTGCCTATATGCCTCTCAAGGTTGTTTGGATTAGAATATTTTAAGAAAAGCGAGCTTTACAGAATTGGAATTGCATACGCAGCGATATTCGTGTTTGGGTCTTTGACCCTGGGATCGATCATAATACAGAAGAAGTTCTACTTAAAGGGATGTGAAAACCAGGCGAAACAAGATGCGGAAACGATGACTACGGACGGAAGAGAGACCTTGGAAGAAGGAAGCGAGAGAAGTGTGTGGAGGGAGACCCTGGAAAAAATAAAAAGGATACACAGTCACCCGAGGTTTATAGAGTACCTAATACTGGTGTCGGTCACGTCGCTCTTCATCACGGCACTGCAGTTCATACTCAGGAGTCACAGGGAGCTCCTGGTGAGTGACTCGGGAACCGGGAGGTCGGCGGCTGAAATATTCAAGTACGTTAGCATCCTCAGTTTCGTGGCTGGTCCGTTTTTGGGGTACCTGATGGACAAGCACGGGTCGGCAATAGTGATGGTGATGATCCAGTTCTTCTGCGTGCTCTACCTGATCTTCGCAATAAGCGATAACTACGTGATGAAGGTCTTGGCCTGCCTCTTCTTCGTACTGCCAGGCGCACTCTCTAGGTCGGAAACCTACTGCTACATAAGGCAGAGGTATCCGAAACGTCATTTTGGAGTTCTAAGTGGCCTTACTCTACTCCCAGCGGGCCTTTTCTCCCTGATTAACATACCTCTGTACCGTTTTGGAGCCCATAAGCTGGCAAGTCTGAGAGATGACTACTTCGTGCCCGTAGCCATGATACAAATGGTAAGTTTGGGAATTTTAAAGAATTTTTAGGTTGCGATGATCTTAAGCGTTTTCATGAGTGTGGCACTCGTCTTGATTAGCAAGCCACCACAGCACCGGGAACAATCACTCGAGTATCTCGATTCCACAATTTATTATTAATTTTTTAGTATATTTTTATTACACTTTAGATTTACCAAGGGTACTAAATAATGGTAGTCCCGTCGGAGGAAGTCCGGGGGATTTCCCCTTCTAAAATTCAAAATAGAATCGAACTGATTTAAAAGCATAAATAATGGGTGAAACGGAATCCAAACAGGAGGTAAAACAGAAGACATTCTGGTCTTCTTTCCTAAAACCGGCCTCGACCTACCCTCCCCCTTATATTCACCCCGTAATTCGGCTTCTCATCTATCTCGTGATGATTTTACTCACAGGTAGTATTAAACCATAATTTAGCGATTAGGGACGCACTTTATGGGCTGGACTGGCTTTCAGGAGCTGCTCTACAAAGCCGGCTCCTTCGAGGACCTCTGCGACGACTCTACTCGGGAGCTGGTAACTATAAGGTCGAATCTGATTACGGGTATCTTTGTTGTTTTAACTCTGTTTTAGATTGCCCTGCTCGGAAAGCCGCCATTAACGAGCTCTACACCATCGCATTCTCAACTAACATTATCTGCTGTATTTTTAGTGGCCTTATTCTCGATTTTTTGGGACAGAAGGCCAGCTTCATTTTCGGCACTCTCACTAACTTGTTTTGTTGGATATTTTTGGGCATTTTTCCCAAAAACGGTCCTCTCCTAAAGTTCATTATGTTTATCATCGGAATCTCAACTGAGTCTCTCTACCTCCCCTTAACAACTGGTAACTTTTAAAACTCTCATTGTTTTCAGTTTCCCTTTACTTTGAAAATCACAAGTCTTTAATTTTGTCTATTCTGGGATCCTTTAGGTCCCTTTCCTTCTTCGTGACCTCCATCCTCTCCTTCATTTACCTATCTCCCAGGGTCAAGAGTGAGTATTTTTACCTGGTGGCCGGAGGCTTTGCCATTATCGCTTACTTCGGCTGTTTTCTGGTTGGAATAGCCATTATTCCCTGGGATTTTTTCGACGAGTCTCACAAAAGGGGTGATTTGGAGGAGGTTTCAATCACGAAGAGGAAAAGGGACTTCTCGTTTCCGACCCTTTCGGAGTGTTGTCATCTGGTAAAAATGGGTTTGAGGCATCCTAAAAGGTTCCAATTATTCCTCTTTACTATCGCAGCTTCTCTGCACATTGCCTGTGTGGAGTTTATAAACATGGCCCAGAGGGAGCTCCTGGTCACTTCCCGGGGTGAGTCTGCCATCAACGTCTTTCGGTACACTCAGTTTCTCACTTTCATCCCCGGGATTTTTCTAGGGTTCACCGTTGACAAAATCGGGAGTTCCGAGTCAATGATAGTTCTACAGACTTTCGTAAGTTTTTAAAATATAAATAACTTAGGTCCTTTTCTCTTACATCACTCTGGGCATTGACAATCACACCTCTAAGGTAATTGGGTGTATCTTCTACCTGGTGGGAGGGGCCCTCTACCTGTCGATCATTTACTTTTTTGTCTACGAGTACTTTCCGCCTGAAAGGATCGGCTGTGTGCTCGGAATAATCCTGATCTTCTGTGGAACGGCAGTCATGATCAACATTCCGGTCTACAAACTGGGTTTAAAGTTCAAGGAGAAGGGGCACTTCTCGACTATCTGCTACCTTTTGGAGGTAAGTTCCGATGCTTAAAAGTTACCCAGGCCTATATCGCAACCTCAATACTGACGATGTTCTGTCTTATTGTAATGAAGCGGAGGAAAAAAGGACTAAATGATAAGAATACTGTTGAAAATAACAGTTAACTGTACTATAGTTGTAACGTTTGTAATATCCCTGAAAACTGAATGTATATTCTTAGAATTTATCTAAAAATCCAAAGGTGTATCTATTAAACCAAGGTGGAAGTCTCATAAGGTTAAGGTGTCACTAATTTGAAGTTGAAAGGAGGAGATTGTGGATGTGTTTGTGTTTTTGAGTTTTAAAAGGGATAAAATAGCCTTCCAGTTTAAAAAATGGGAGAAATGTGTTTTGTGAGTGAAGTGATTTGTTGGAATAGTCTGTTATGAGGTTGAACGATTCATTATAAATAGTATGTAGAGTTCATCTTTATTATATATTCCAAAAATGGGAAGACGTAAAACAAAAAAGATTAAGCCTTCCAAGTCTTCACTAGCACTGAAAAATCGCAACAAATTAGACAGGGAATTCCACTGTCACTTCTGCCAACATGATAGATCGGTCTCAATTAAGATGTAAAGTCCATATTATGCATTTTATTTTAGTGACTTGAGGTCTGCAGTAGGATTTCTCACATGTAGAATATGCGGAGTCAACTTTTCAACCAGAGTAACGTCCCTGGATGAACCGATTGATGTTTATACGACCTGGATGGACAAATGTAGAGAGACGGAGAAGATAATGTTGACAAAAGAACCCGTGAAACCCCAAAAACCGGAACAGAAACCGTCTGTTGAAACTTATCCGGAGAAATCATATAATGTTGATTCCAGCTCGAACTTATTTGACGATAATTTCAAAGACGAACCCCTAAATTCAGAACCTGAAGATACCCAGAAGATGGAAAGCCTATTTGATACACACGAACAAAATGTTTATAAGGAAAGTCAATTTGAATCCAGTTATGATACCCTAAAACCAGACTATTCAGATAATCTGAATATGAGTCTCACAAACGATTCTGATACCTTTGAAAACGACCAATTTAAGTTCACCAAGGACGAAGATGACCTAGATGAAGAGGCCAAAGAATCCTTTTATACTCCAGTTGAGGCTGCGTCAAATTCTGATTCTCGAGTGCACGACCTTTTTAAAGATGACGATACATTTTAATTTATTTCGATTTTATTTAATTTTATTTTATGTAAATTAGTTTTTGACTTTAATTGTCTCTATTTTCCCTTATATTGCAGGATCCTTGACAGGATCGTCCAAATTTCCTAAATACTTACACATGTCTAAAAGTCCTTTATATTTTGATAAAATTGTCTAGTTTTAACGTTTTCCGTTGTTTTTTTAGTTTTAATTAAATTATTCGGCCCTAAAAATGGATATCACACCTCGGTCTGAACAACCAGACTTCAATACAATTATTACCAAAAACTATGAGATCATTTCTAAAATGTCTCGAATTCAAGGTAAACACATGGTCATAGAAATCAGCCAAGGAAGTTTTGTGATGAATGAATTCAGCTCCAATGACCTTTTGCTCAAAGTTAGAGATTCCTACGAATCGTCGAACAGAACATTCAGCGGTTGCATAACCTACAGAGACTGTAAAAGGATGTTCGCGGATTTAGAATACGTCCATAGCATAGACCCTAGGTTTGAGTGCATTCTGGTCCGCCTGTTCCCCCTATCTTGCATCATACTCAAGAAGTCTGTTCTGGTTATAGTCAACGAAAATATGAAGATGGACACCTTCATAAAGGACCTTTGCAGAATCACCTTCCTTTACAGCAGTTCCGAATACAAGGAAAATTACAATCGGTTTAAAAACTCAACAATGAGCGATGCAAGCGTGTCGTCAGTTTCAGCCTTAGAGGATTCCCAAATAGTAGTCAGCCTGAGACTGCCGTTCGAAATATCAGTACTAGAATGCTGCTTAATAACAGCAATATCGCACCTAGAAACAGGTATTTTGAAAAATAATAAAAATATTAGATTTAATAACATATGAAAACAAGTTTAAAATTCTGGAAGATAAAGTGGAAGGTAATAAAAAGTTCAAAGATATATCGATCTTACTACACGATCTTAAGCACCCGGTTTCAAATTTACACGAAGTGTCAAAAGGACTAGAGGAACTAATTAACGATATTCTTGACTCAGAGGTTGAAATAAAGGCACTGGAATTCTCAAACCATAACCTTTACTATGGAGTGGAAACCATGAAAAACAACCTGGTAAGTAATAATAAAGTTTAAAAAGTTTAGTCGTACAAAGAAGTGAACACCGATCTCAGGTTTCTGTTGGAGTATTTCGACCAGGAAATAGAACAGGTATATTAGTTTGTAAAAAAGTTGATAAATTAGATAAATAAAAGAACAAAAACACTTGAAAATTCAATATTGCACATGGAAAGATACATTAACCTGGAACTCTCAATTACTAGGAACGAAATGATGAGACTGGAGGTGATGTGCAGCATACTCGGAGTCTCATTCGGAATTGGAGCGTGTCTATCAGGTAAAAATTGAAAGTTAACGATTGAATTTAGGGCTTTTCGGAATGAACGTGATAAACGGGTTCGAAAGTAACCACTACGCGTTCTTCGTGATCACCATCATATTCCTGATCTTCGTCTGCGTGGCAATATACATAACGAGAGTCCTAAAAATTAGGCATAGAGTATAATTTGTGATTTAATGTAATGTGTTTAAAATTTATGTTATTTTAAAATAATATTTTTGTAAAATTCTGGGTTTGGTTGGGTTCGGTGGTACGGCCAAATAATAAATAGTATTTAAAAATGAATAATTTGAGGCCATCATACTATAAATTTTAACATCCGAATCTTTAATATCAGTGGAATATGGATATTCATGGGACGGTTCCTGTTGCACATTTCACTCAGTCTACTCATAGCAGCCTTAGTATTTAAATCTTCCTCGGGATTTCTCTATAGTTCAAGATCTAAGATGGATAAATCTATGAATATTTTGTAAGTTGTTTTAAAAACAGATTTTATAAAATAAATTTTGATAGAACGTATTTTAACAAGGAAAATGGAAGGATTTCTGTCAAAAAGGTGATTCAAACATCCGAATTTAAGAGTTCTCCGCTTAAATTACTAAAGAAGGAAACTAATGGTACTTGAATCTATTGTTTTTACTAATTTTCAGACACTATGTCGACAGAGCCTCCAGTTGATCCTAAAAGAGAGCTTTTCTCAGACTCGGGGAGTATGTCTAAATCTATGAAAATATGAAACTTAGGTGTGGAACCGGAGGAGGAATCAAGCTTTAAAAGAGAAAGAGTTGAAATTATACCGGATGTTAAACGTCGGCAAACTGGATTGGGGACCAAGGAAGTTATCAGGAGAACTTTTGATGATGAACCGTCAGTGGGATCACTGTTTAACATACACGTGTCAAAAGGGGACAGCACAGACGATATCACTTCGCCGAGGTTTGACCCGGCACTTTTCGACGTAAAGCCTTACTTCCCGGAATCTATGTGCGGGAAGCCGAACAACTCCATACTGTAAGATTTGGTTTACTTATAGAATTCAGGTTCTCGTTCCTGAGTAAAGCGCTTCAGAAGTCAGACGATATCTTTTGCACAGGAAAGGGGAGCAGGAAATCAGTGTTAACACTGCTTTCAAATTTCTTCAGAGTGCTAATATACTATAACCCCTCAGACGTAATTCCGGCAGTGTACATACTACTCAACAAGTAGGAGATATAATTCCATTTCTTTGTAGAATATACCCCGAGTATGAAAATATTGAAATCGGAGTAGGAGACTCACTGATAATGAAGTCAATGTCGGAAGCATACAGTAAATCGGAAGCCAACATTAAGTCAAGTGAGTTTGGAAATTTTATAAATTTCAGTGTTGACGAAATACGAAGACTTGGGAATGGTGGCAAGCCTTAGCACCTGTACATCGCAACTTTTAGTAAAACTGCCAGATAACACAATTTCGGGAATTCTGGCACAGTTCAGAGCAATTTCCTCAATGACGGGAAAGAACTCGAATAACCACAAGAAAGATATAGTTAGTTTGTCTAAAATATAAAAATATAGATTAAAAAGCTGTTGATAACAGCTAAAAAGGAAGAAGCAAAGTATATAATTAGATTTCTGCAACAAAAACTGAGAATTGGAATAGGGATTAACACGATCTTCCAAGTAAGAACAATAATAATAATAATGATAATGATAATGATAATAATAACAATAATAATAATAATACCCTTAGTGTCTGGCTGACGCTTTCTACCTAACAAAGTCAAAAGGTGAAGGAAAAGAGGCAGTAGGAGATGTGAGAACGAATAGGGAACTTAAGCCGGTGGATACACTGGAAGATATGGAGTTCGCAGTGAGGACTGCAATCACGCTGGTGCCAAACATAGACAAAGTAGTAGGGCACCTGATGAACAAAGATAACAGTAGAGAACTGTTAGAACACTGTAAAATAACACCAGGAATACCAGTGAGGCCAATGCTGGCAAAGCCAGTGAATAACACTGAAGAGATAGTGAGCTCAGTAGGGGGAGAGGGAGTACTGTTTACCTGCGAATATAAGTACGACGGAGAGAGAGTACAGTTGCACCTGCTAAAGGATAAAACAGTGAAGTAAGTACAGGTGAATAAATTGGTGGTAGGCTGTTTAGCAGAAACATGGAAAACCTGTGTCCCAAGTACCCAGATGTGGTTGAAAACTTTCTAAAGTGCATGGGTCAAGGCCTTGAGGAGTGCATCATAGACTGCGAAGTGGTCCCAGTGGACCAGGAAAATAAAATACTCTCCTTTCAGTGTCTATCAACTAGAAAGAGAAAGGACGTTGAAGTAAACGTAAGTTGAGATGTGGGTCACATTTTTTTCTCAGAAAATATCAGTTAAGGTGTGTCTGTTCCCTTTCGACATCCTGTACCTGAACGGAAAGTCACTGGTTACACTTCCACTGTCCAAGAGGAGAGAACACCTGTACAATTGTCTAGTGCCCCAAGAAGGAGTACTGAGTTTCGCAAAGTACAAAAACATAGACTCCCT